>JALIZF010000709.1:0-61439 GCA_029948255.1 Telmatactis stephensoni | reverse complement strand
CACTGATTCGTTGATCCAGTAAAGCTGAAGTCTATATCCATTCTTATGCGTATAGAATGGATTACTAGAAATCGAGGCCTGCTGGAAGCGGGAGGGTATAATCCGTGCCTTTAGTCTTTGATTAATGTTGTTTATTTTCCAGATATAACTGAAACATCTTTCACCGTCATTGGTCATAAGGGAAGGAAAAACCTCCTTTCGTATTTCATTAATTTCCTTTTGAAATCGTTTGTTTATTTCGTCCATCTGTTTCCGAAGTTCTTCCATCCATTCCGTCTTCATTTCTGCGATCTGATTTTGAAGTAACGTAGTCTTCTCAACGGCGAGATTAAGATGCTGTTTCATGTTGATTTCCAAGTGGGTATCCAGATCTCTTCTTTTTACCTTAAAATCAAAATTCCAATGTGAAACAACTCGGATGTACATGGCGTCGGACACCTAACGTGGAGAATATACCTTAGTGATCAGTGAAAAGATAAAGAAGTGGTAGCCATGTTGGATGTAATTCGGTCGCTAACGAGAAATCCTTTGTTGGTATACATCCAAGACGACTGCCGTGACGTCATTTGCCACCCACCAATGGAAAGGGATTTGAAACCTCACGATGATAATGGCGGAACAAAAATGGATTGACTAAAAATATAAAATAGTCGCAATCCGTTCCACCTTACTAAAACTTGATTTGTACTGTATATACCTCGAGGGGAGGGGAGGGGAGGGTTCCAATTGTGGAGTATACAGGTAGGCTCCAGGCTACCTTCAGTTCGGGTAAATAATTCACGGAATACTCAGACTTAACTGATCTACTAACAGTATACGTGGCAGAAGTTCACCTACCTTTTGCTTACATCCAATATTTTGGTAACTGCAAGGTACAGTGATCAGCGGACACTCATCTGACACGTGACTTGTGACCTGACATTCAATGAAGTCATTTTACTCCAATTTACCAACAAGCTAGTTGTTTTGTTAGGAAATGACCAAACGTATGTAGTTCTTGAGCGTTTCGCTGAATTTGGGTGAATTCATTGACAGAATTGGTTTGACTTTAAGCGGTCACACAAATAGACCATTTCACGGTTCTCGTAACTCAACCTCAGCCTCGACAGCGTGTAATATATTCTTTAGAATTTGACTACAGCCCATGGAATTTTAAAGTGTTTCGATTGTTTGTTGATGTATGCATTCCTTACATTACCACACTGGGCTGCAGTCAATTTCTAAAGAATATATTACACGCTGTCGAGGCTGAGGTTGAGCGACGAGAACCGTGAAATGGTCTATTAGGGCTTCTCTTATAGGTGTAGAAGGGACATATCTTTAGGCCACAGAGATGGGTTATTAAGATTTATCTTTTTGTTGGTGTCACAATTTCCCTTTACAACACACTACCTGCTTATCAACTTACCTCTTCTCTTTTCACGATCTTTCCACAGTCGTTAGGACAGCTGACATGATATTTTGGGCACTTCCCTTTATGTTCCTATTATTATAACATTGCAATAAACTATTATTTAAAGTAGCAATAAAATTGTTTTTTGTTTTGCCGAGAGGCAAGTCGATGTTACACTTATGCTCGCGGGCCAGTAATTCATGTAATTCAGTAAGTTTGGTTATAATATACCCAACTCGTTTATAATATATAATCAACTGCAGATTCCTTTTTTCAGTGCGTCTGTACTCCAACAAATGCGGCACAATCAATGTGAAATTGTGTATCAATTAATTATTAGATTTTCGTATAAAACTATTGAATTTTTTAATAAATTCTTTAAGGAGGCCAGTAGCTTTATCTTGTTTACATATATTAATCTTACACAATCTCACCTCTTCTAAGCAAAACGTGTAAGTGGCTTTGCAGTCAGCACATGGGACCTTTCTGTACAGACATTCCAGCTGTAAATGTCTATCCATTTCACGACGAGGTTTTCTGACGGTGCAGCTTTCGTTGTCACAGCTCAAAACTCTAAAATCACATTGTAGCTGGTGATTCTGTGTAAAGAACATCTTAATTTCAAGATAAGATAACGAATATTTAAACATCCACGATCGCAAATACAGCCATCATCAATAACTGCTCAATTATGAGGGGAGATTGAATTTTCAAAGACAAGGGAAATGATTACAATTACAAAAAGCCCTTATCCCCTTTCATATATATAATGAAAAACTCTGACGACACCCTCATAGGGCAGAATTGAGGGACATCAAGGAGTGTTAACTCAATTAACTGACCCCTCTGAGCGCGCGAAGTTCGAATCTTAAGGTTGATTTAACAAAGAAAGTGGCCAAATTGGCGTCAGTCGTGATGACCTTTTCGCTTGTAAGTGCTTGAATATTTCGAAGTTCGACAAGGTTCACGCAAATTATCAACATGGAGATATTAATTTACACGATGATATATTGAACTTGGTGCTGCTTTAAAATTCGCATTGGAAATCGATCTTAAACTTTTTGTAATTTTGAGGAAATTTAGTGGGGAAAGCCTAATTAGGTCATCTTTGAGGCAAAAATTCTCACGAATTTTCAAACGACCCATGTCAGGTTCATCCAGATTATTAATATTGTAAACTTAAATTAAATTATTGAATCAAATAAAATAATCAGCCATAGGAAGAAAAGGGAGTTGTCAAAATAACAACTTGCGATCATCCAATGCTTTAGTAGAGCAATGAAAAACTAATCAAAATCATCACACTTAAAGCTTAGATTTTTTTAACTGTCTTGGTTATATTTCTCAACGATTGAGCTATCACATATATACTAGATAGATTATTATTAAAGCTTGGTTTCAATGTGCAGCGATCATTACGAACGAAACAAACTTGCTAGTTGCTAGTATAATCAAAGAGGTATTTCCTAGAGTCTTCCTCGATCATTAATTCAAGCTTTACTTTTATTGAACGTTAACTTTTGTCATTTTGCCTCATCTATCTTGTTTGTTATTGATTCTCCTTTGACGTAATGATTGGCGATCATTGTAAATACTCAACCACACAATCTTTAGCACCAAGATTTCGAGTTCCATTCGAAGCTACAAAATGTTTTTACGTATTTTCGTTAAACGCTCGGAAATTTTGATTGACAGGATGGCAAGGAGTGATTGACAGTATGCTAATGAGTGCTTATTCCCTTATGAGAATACGATAACCAATCACGTACTGACTTGCTCATGCATGGAATGTCGGCGCTCTGGAAAATAGTGTTGATTGCGTTAACTCTAGATGTCCCTAAAACAATAGGCATTCTGCGCCATGTCCAAAATTAACATAAATGACAATTTTCCTTACTCAGGGTGCTTTTGTGCTTTCCATTTAGTGGAACCAGCTGGCCAGAACGGCCAGTTCTTAAATGGTACATGTCATTTCCTAGCTCTGGCTGGAATCAGTCCTAAGAAATCAGACCGTTTTGGCCGGTTGGTTCCACTAGTACTAAATGGAAAACACCCTCCGTTTATACTTCAACTCTTGAAATGGAGCCTCCCCAAGTCCTTTCTAGCGAGTACGTCAAAAGAGTCGTACTATCTACTACTACACCACAACTGGTCAGCTCTATCACGAAACTGATCCAGTGCTAGCATAGCTGGCCGTTTCACGACCTGCCTGCTCTGTGGGTGTCTTCGTTGATACTCTAGACCTGTTAAGCCTGGTTTTCACTTCGACGGAATCGGAAGCGGAAGCAACATACGCAGACTCAGTATCGCGTTTATCACCGAGGTGTGAGAAAAGACAAGCACCGCTAATGAGCAGTACCCTACTGAGTCTGCGTATGTTGCTTGCGCTTCTGCTTCCGTCGAAGTGAAAACCAGGCTTTAGTGCTTGCTACCGCAAGGGAGCACTCTCAAGGCCACGAACGCTGCAACTATTTTTACCACTTTCTGAATAACTTTCTAGAACTTCAAGATTTCATACCGCAATATATCTAAGCTCCCCTTGCCAACCACATCCTTGGTGTTTACACTTTATCTTGAGTGATAATATTTGTCTTTCTGTATATTTGTCGGAAAATATCTTCAAAAAATGCAAACGTCGTAATTAGTTAATTGTATACCTCAAAAGCAAAAAATTGGAATAGGTAACGGTGGTAGATTTTGTATTAGTGCTTGAATACCGTGACCTTGCGTCCGCCATATTGACCACAGGAAGCCCGGCAAAGTTTTGGTATCAGCGCACTTATATTTCGCAATTGTTAGTCGCAGGATGTTCGAGCGCATTCATTAAGCGCTAATACTCCAAAATTTTCCTTTTATGCAAACATACCTTCTGAAGAGTAAGGGGTTGCTCGTCGACTGGGCATCCTTGACCCCTGTTGAGACAAATATATCAAATTAGAAAATATATGCTATCAAACAAACATACATTAAAGTCATCCGAATGGTAAACTTAAGGCCAAATATGAATAAACCATGCTAGCAGGTAGTTCTTATTTGATTCACAATCGGATATAAATCAATTTCAAAAGGGGCGGGTAGTTCGCTTGACGAGTTTTTGGTAGAAGTGAAATTCTGAGATGTTTATTCGCTTAAGACCTGCAGATCCTGTCAAAACGTATATGGTCAAAATAGATGGTTAATTACGAACCACGTGAATTAGATATGCACGTTTCATTACGAGATCAGATCTGGCAATGTCAGTTTCAAGTTAATTCACTCCCGAAATGTCGTGAGTGATGCGTGAACTGGTACCTTTCGATAGCTTTGTATTATCAATTCAAAAGCGAGTTTTATTTATCTCTTTTCCCAGCGTGAACGCGACATTGACGTCTTAAGTTCCCTCAACCGATGTGAAAATTAGCACATAATTTTCATTTGAAGAGTAAAAATAGTCAATTGCGATTCAGCCCTCTAGTTTTTATGACTCCTGCATGGTCATTATAGACCTGACCGCATGTTAAATGAACGAAACTATATCTGCTAAATATCGTGTGTGCACAGCTTGCAGTTCGAATTCGTTGAACTGGAAACAATTTATACCATCACAGACTGATTTGACAGAAGTTTTGATTCAGCGTTTGTTCATCGTATCTTACTCCGTTCAAAAATATTTACGTTTTTTGCAAAGTTTACTGTGCTGACAACTTAGTCGGAATTCCTTCCAAGTTACCTTTGTTTGGAAAAGTTATTGAAAAATAGTTTGAGGTCTACTCTCTAGAAAGTCGTAATTTTATTCCGGCCAGATTGCTTCAGCCTGTATTACAGAGTTGTGGCTGAAGTACTGACCGGAGTTTATAGAGTGTTGAACGGGTGAGTTGAGAGTAAATTCACAATAATGAACCAACCGATCGCGAATTCACATTGATGAACCTTAACTTAAAAGGTAATATTTTGGTGACACCCTCCTTAAATATAAACTTCATTTCATTTCATTCACAAAATACCACCAAAGATCGAGTTTTTTCGATCATAAATATACTGATGCACAATCACAAGTTTTCACTTACCTCTTTTTGGCTTCCTCAAAACATCCTTTACAGAATCGATGGGCACATATGTCCGTCTGTACAGGATTTTTCATGGGAAGTTTACAAATATCACAAACGTAGTCGTCAAGAACCTCCTCAACAAACTCGTAATCAAATCCAGACGTTCTTGTTGTGGTGTTACTAGCCATCACAGAGCATCATCTTGTTCAAAAGTTGTTCTTGTTTGAGTTTACTGAGTTACTAATCGAAGTGGGACGCGATATGAGAATGTAAGCTATTTATCACAGGGATCCCATACATAAATTTGTATGCTCGTCATACAGATTATCATACAGTGAAACCTCCATATAACAGTCTCCTTTGCGACCTTGAATAATGTCTCTTATTTATTTAAAGATGACTGCTGAAAATGGTGGAGAGCTCAATATGTTTGCTGGGTGTGGCTAATAGGATAGCTCATCAAATATCTCACTCAATAGCATCATTAATTTAGTGCATTTGGAAGGAGCTAAAGTTAAATTTTACGTGGGTGTGTTAAACGTTTATTCTGTTAGCACAGCGACATTGAATAAATTACGGATTGGGAAGAAGAAAAGCAAAGTGTTTTTGTAAAATCTTGTTCCACAGAGAGAGCCCTTTAAGTAAAGTGGGCGTGGACGTATTTCGCATTTCTTTGAATCAAGGTCCTTACCCAAAAGAATTGCTTAGAAAATATTGAGCTTGTGAAACATCGCGGTTTCTGTGGAACAAAAGAATTTTCAATTGGTGTTCATCAGCGAATCAATCTTTTAAAAGCACTGTTTGGTTGGCTCAGTTCAGACCAGATTGACATTTCAGGCCACAGGCACCCCAGGCAATTATTTAGAGCAGCGCGTAACTGATCAGCGTACAAAGCAATGTAAAGCAAATGCATGTACAAGGTTAGGGTTCGAATCCTGCATGGAATAATTTGTAGCTACTATCCAATCCAACGGTGAACCCGGAGGAAGTATGAGAACACACATGTTAAAACAGAAATATCAAAATTAAGTAGGTAGCTAAATTTCGCGTTGTTTATTAATCAAAACTGAATTAGATAAGTTCTTACAAACTCAGCATCTAAATTCTTTATCTAATAATTTTTACAGAATTCTTTACAGTTGCAGGATGTGCTAAGTATTCAATTATCAGATTTTCTCCGAGTTTGTTTATACGGCTGTAAAATCAGATAATAGACACAGGGTTAGCCTCGAGTCAAGGTAAATTATTCAAACATACCAGCGAGAAAAGCTGGGTGGTTGGTTGGTTATTCTTACCGGGGGACGGGCGGGGGATTTTAAGTCATTTACGGTATTTCTACTTCCACTTTTAGCATAATTACATCGTCCATTACGTACGTTCTCTTAGATAATATATCACGAGTGACAAAAACACAGCATTCTGCTATAGTTTCATCAGAATGTACTGCCCTTGGATTTTCAGAGATTTTTGTATTGGCACTACTCCTTTCGATGTCGGAGTTCCTGCGCGGCGACTGATCCAACAGGATAAACTTGACTTTCCGTACTTCAAAAGGCCAGGTTAATGTATTGTCGTATTCGCCAGGCTTGAGAACGAGTCTGACTGATACATCATGGACTGTTGTATCCAAGGCTAACTGAAGTTTGTAGCCTTTCCTATGGGTATAGAATGGCTCACTGAGAAAGTATGAGGGAGTTATTCCTGGTATTAAGCTTTGCTTTTGTCTTATGTCTGTAATTTTCCAAATATAACTGTAGCATCCTTTCATTTCTTTAATCATGAAAATATGCATCCTTTTTTGGACGTCCTGAGCAGTTGAGGTTTTAACTTGAATTTCATCAATCTTCTTTTCAAGCGACGTTATTTTCTCAAGCGCAACTTCAAGGTATTTCCTTGATACTACTCGTGAAGTTGAAGAGGTTTGGTCTTGACCTTCGTTGATCTGTTTTTCGAGTGAAACAATCTTCTTAATCGCAATATCAAGATGTTGCTTGACGTTCTTCTCAATGTGGTCGTCCAAATCTTTTCTTGGTACCTAAAATTGTGAAAGCAACCACTCGTGACTTTATATCAGTCAAGAGGCCAAATATCTCAGAAGATTGTACTAAGTGTACACTGCACGGATCAAGGGCGTAGACCAACTTCAAAATTTCAGATTACTTGGGCTCATTTGTCGAGGACTCGAGCCCCTTAATTTGTACCGGAAAGATCACGGGAATGCGCAAGCACCGAGCACTTGTCTGTCGAAACAAGAAATTAAAATAAGATGCACATGTGCTTCGAGAACTGCAACGTAAAATTTATCAGATAAGTTGACGTTCCGGAACGTTAAATTATCTGATAAACTTTACGGTGCAGATCTCGAAGCATGCATGTGCATCTTATTTTAACTTCTTGTTTCGACAGACAAGTGCTCGGTGCTTGCGCATTCCCGTTATCTTTCCGTGAAGTTATCGTATCTTTCGAGAAATGTCCCCTGGAGGATATTTCTACTCGTTGGAAAAACTGACAAAGGAGTAGTAGGATAGGAAAAAATTTCCTTGACAACTTGTAATTTTCCTATACACTCATTGCTATTAGCTACTACCAACAGACTATACTAGAGTAGATTTCGTATGAGTGTGAAAACGGCACCGCACGGTCACGGCACGATGTTTTTATAGGTGTCGCACGGCACTGACACGACCACGGCATGGCGCGGTCCGTTTGACACTCGTACGAAGTCTCCTCTATGATCTTTCGTTAATAGTACCTAGGGTCGATTCCGTATGACTGTGAAAATGGCACCGCACGATCACAACACGGTTACGGCATGGATTTCGAATTACTGACACTGTTACAGTGCGGCGCTGTGCGTTTCACAATCATACGAAATCTGTTCTAGTTATTTTCCTACCTCAAGGAAACAGCCAATATTCTGATACCTACACGGTAACTTGGTCAATGGACACTCACTGGATTTGTGATCATCGACCTATCAGTTGATTAACATATTTGTTGAGACAGTGGCAACAGAAACTAGCTAGAAGAAATTTTCTTAAAGTTAAAGATATTTGTCAATCTGAATATTACATGCATTTAGTCTGTGTATTTGATGGTGGGAATTACCTCTTCTCTTTTGATAGTATTTCCGCAGTCATTAGGGCAGCTGACAGGACATTTTTGACATACACTTGCATGTTCCTAGGTAAATTTCAAGGATTCAAGTAAGAGCTAAATTCACATTTAAACCGCATCTACATATGCAAGTTTTCCGGCTTAAAGAGGAGATAATTTTTTAAAATATCGATTAATGATGGCTAAAAGTGCCAAAAAACTAGCCCCTTGTGCAAGTTTTCATTTTGGATTAACACTCAGTCAAATTCTATTTTTATCAGCTAGGAATTGATCTACTAAGATACAATGCCTGTTTAAAACAGACTTAAGTTGTACAAAGTGGTTTTCTTGTATTTTTATTCAAAATTAGCAAATTTCAAACTAAATGCGAGGACTTATATGGGAATTGAGCAAAAGAAGGCCTAAAACTCATTGTCGATTCAAATTTTCACTCTGGATTAACACCTTAATTCAACTTTTATTTATCAAAACCACTTACAAACAACCCGTAAATTTTCTGAAAGTAATAACTTTAGCTTTGTACAACAGTTATTCTTTAGCTGAATAGTTTTTGTTGTCCAATCGGCTTAAGGTGGCCCGTACCTATTGATTTGTTTGTTGGGCATGAATTTCAATCGCGTCTTTTTACATCAAAACCTTGTTCGATTTCTGAGAAATTTGCAGCCATTTGTCTACAAGCCTTGAAATCTGTACCGGTAATTATTTTTTCTGCGAATTAGATCAAGTAATTCGAGATATCAGACGATTTTTAAAAATGGCTTTTTTAGAAAAATTGGTCATAAATCCAAAATTCCAAGGTGAATTTTTTTCCTATTTCGTCAATCAAGTATAAAGGCATAGAGGACTACATACAACATGTATCGTGCCAATTAGTGCCTTAGAAGTTGCGATACAAAATTTGTGCTGCCTGTTACGACGCAAAATTATGTAGTCAAAACTACCGCCAAAATCTCAACAAAATTTCAAAAACAGCGACAACTATATCTGCTGTAAGAAAGACAAATACCTATTGTAACTTGTGAACAAAATATGGAGAGATGAGAAGCTAAACGCTAATGTTATCCTCAAGCAAACTTGGGGAGTAATTTTTGTGACCACGAGGTGAGCGTTGCGAATTTGTATTACTTCGACTTCTACAAATTCTGTCGAACTGTTTTGTGAAATTTTCTCGGTATGAGATAAAACAAGATGTTAACATACCTGTTGCCAAGTGTCGTTGTGTTTGCTGCACTAGGTATAATTCAGTAAGCTTCAAAAGTAAGCAACTTCATCGAGTCGACGTTTGAGCTGCCAAGGTAAAGCCCTCACGGTTTGTTAATTTATTCAAAACGACACCTTACTATCTGTTGCAAAATTCCACACGGGATCCAGACTTTTGGGAATAAAGACAGTAGTTCTCTGAATACAATTGCTTCTGAGTCTAAATCTCGTGTGGAATTTTGCAACAGATAGTAAGGTGTTGTTTTGAATAAATTAACAAACCTGATCAAACGTCGACTCGATGAAGTTGCTTACTTTTGAAGCTTACTGAATTATACCTAATGCAGCAAACACAACGACACTTGGCAACAGGTATGTTAACATCTTGTTCTATCCCATACCTAGAAAATTTCACGAACCAATTCGATTTACAAATTCGCAACGCTCACCTCGTGGTCACAAAAATTACTCCCCAAGTTTGCTTGAGGATAACATTGGCGTTTTAATAGCTTCTCATCTCTCCACATTTTGTTTACAAGTTACAATAGGTATTTGTCTTTCTTACAGCAGATATAGTTGTCGCTGTTTTTGAAATTTTGTTGAGATTTTGGCGGTAGTTTTGACTACATAATTTTGCGTCGTAACAGGCAGCAAAAATTTTGTATCGCAACTTCTAAGGCACTAATTGGCACGATACATGTTGTATGTAGTCCTCTATGCCTTTATACTTGATTGACGAAATAGGAAAAAAATTCACCTTGGAATTTTGGATTTATGACCAATTTTTCTAAAAAAGCCATTTTTAAAAATCGTCTGATATCTCGAATTACTTGATCTAATTCGCAGAAAAATAATTACCGGTACAAATTTCAAGGCTTGTAGACAAATGGCTGCAAATTTCTCAGAAATCGAACAAGGTTTTGATGTAAAAGGACGCGATTGAAATTCATGCCCAACAAACAAATCAATAGGTACGGGCCACCTTAAACGTGAAAACATTCTCCTCTTGGTATGTGTTCCTTGTTCAGTCGTAAGGAAAACCTGATCGTGCAGACAACAAACTGCCATTTTTCTCTTGTCAAGGTAAAGTTGCTCCTGCAGATCCGGCTATAAACGATGTCAGTAAACGTGTAAAGCTCTTGACTGGAAATTCAAATAAATATTCAGGGGCGGATCTAGGATTCTTTATGCATCATCCCAAACGGGGGATTGTATGATGGCAGTGAAAGTAAAAGCAGAGCGTAATCCTAGTTAGCCATCATTTTCTCACTTTCATATATAGTGGGGGTTGCAACCCCCTACACCCTCCCCCTGGATCCGCCAATTGATGTTGGGGAAAAAGTCATGAAGTTATTGAGAAAGAGGTTTACATCAATTTCTAACAAGAAGATCATCGTCATCAAAACATCGACCATACCTCCTCCTCATCTTCCTCCTCCTCCTCATACCTCTAGTGAAATAAAAGTGAAGATATTCTTGCAGTGAACACATGAAACGATCCTGTACGGACAATCTTCTTGCACATGTTGAACCATTTCCACCCGAGGTTTCTTTATTTGGCAACTTTCGTTGTCACAATTCACGACTTTATAATCACAACTTTGGTCATGGCTCTTGTAGTATATATGTGACAAGTAAAACAGAAGAAAATTATCAAAGAACGAAACATATTCTTTAGTTTAAATGGAAATCGGAATTCTGCAGTTTAAATTTATAGAGAACTGCATGGTATCAAAAATACTACTACTAAATGATAATTTTATTTATATAGCGCTAAAATCCACGAATTGTCCAAAGCGCTTTCTAAGGTAAATTAAAATAAAATGATAATAAAATAACAAAGTGATATATTAATTTAGAATTCTAAAATGCTAAAGTAGAATAATAGAAGTAAATAATTAACTTATTAGGGTGTCCATTTAAACTCGGTATAGTACTGTTTTGCTAATATAAGCTAGTACTCCTGGCTAGTATATTCTTCTTCATGCTGCTTCATTAATAAAGTATCTTGGCGATGCCGTATAATCCAGCTGTCTTGCCCAGCTAGCTCTCGCTTCTGTAACGATCCCAAGCTTTCCAGCTTCCTTTCTCTGCCCATGTTATCGTTTATCATGCATGGCGAACTTGCTCTTGGCTAGCCTGCGAACAGCAGCCGGCACGTTACTCTCGTGTGTGGACCCTAGGCGAGTGGTTAAGTAACGCCGGATGCTGTTCGCAGGCAAGATCACTCATCCCGGCGAGGGGGCACTCCATTGTAAAAGGATCGGGTATGCTTGTCGGAAATTTCAAAAAAAAAAAATGCCCTAAAAGATATCTTTTAAGTCTTTTAAGAAGGGCGTGGCTGAACGATTTTTAACCCCTAAGAGATACCAGCGATAACAAGCTAATGAACATTATTATGATGAACATAAAATTGAATGGACGACATGCTTCCATTTGAGAACAAGATAATAAGCGATGGGCTCTTTTGATACCCTAAGAGAGACCAGGAAATGTTAAAACTCTAAGCTTCAATTTTAACACCCTACACGCTGATTTTTACCCCTAAGAGATACAACGAGCATACCCGATCCATTTACAATGGAGTCCCCCTCCGATCATTCATTGCCACTAAATCTCTGTGATCGCCTGCTATTGTTATAAAACCCTCTCATATAAAGAATGAATTAGAAAGTCAATCAGAGATACCTCAAAATGTCCTAGTTCCCCTTGCCAATTGCAGTCTTCGTACGGACACTCTATTGAGAACGAAGATATTTTTCGTGCTGTGGCTTTGTCTGGAAAAATCTTTTAAAAAGCATATTTATGAATATAAAATTTCAAACAATTAATGTATGCAATGTATAATATATACATAACTGAAAAGCATATTTATGGATATAAAATTTTAAACAATTAATGTATGCAATGTATAATATATACATAACTGATGTAATTTAGATAGATAAAAAATTTAATTTAGATAAACAATTGTACCTGTAGACGACTTTCAAAAATGGCGCGCTTGCAACGGATCACCCGATTAAGGACTGGTGACATTTTTAATGAGACAAATGCCACAAAGGCCTCTTAACCAGAAAAGCAAGCGTGGGAACACTTGTGATGAATAGTGAGGAATTCTCTTGCTCTTTCTTATACCTTTCTCTACAGTATGTATTATAAAGGAGAGATTTAGACCCATTTGATGCCATGGTGATTTTAGAGTCCTTTGCGGCCTCGCTCTCACGAATCGCGTTACCATTCTTCTTGGTAATCTAGAGAAAGCCCGCCATTTTGAAAGTTGCAGATAGAGATAACGTTTCGAAACAAGTGACTAAAAATTATACATGATTTAGTTTTATATATCAACTTGGAAAGCATCAAAGTAAAAGTAGTCATTCAATGTCAAAATTACTCTGAAGAGAGTTTTTGATGCTTGTCTGACTTTCCATATAAATAACTGAAAAGACATGGCATGGGCTTCAGTGGAGGAAATACTTTTGGCGATCGAGTCGGTCGATATCCTGCTTTAGATATTTTGGATGAGGGATAAAAAGTGATTATTACTATGGCTTCCTTCTTTCGCCTGTGCCTCGTTTTGAATTACTCCAGCTGTGCGCGATCACTCAACCAAAATGCCCAAAGTTTACTGTTAATTAAAAAAGCATTGACTGTTCAAACTGATAAGTTTGCACTGGTCAATTTTTCTACCAGGTGTAATAATTCTGAAGAATTGGAATCTTACGTTTTGAAGAGATAACACTTGTCTGTCGACTGGACATTGTGAATTTCTGTTGAAATATAAATAACAAATTATTATATCTCCTGTTTGTTTGTTTGCAGTTATTCTTGGTAAAATCGTTAGCATGAGACTGAATTTTGATTTCTTTGCCTTCGATCTTTTGGAGAGATGCTGTATTTCGATTCCGGTATGTATCGGTGTCCAACGAACATTTTCGCGACCTTGAATATTATGTATTATATTGTTTCTAAAGCTTGCTTCAGTTGCACGCAGTGTGTTTACAGTACTTTGATCACGCTTTAGTGATCCGATATGATAATAATGACGACGAAGATTTATTGAGAATCGATAAAACGCTGGACAAAGTATTGAGGAAAAGCCTCTAGGGTTGAATCAAAGATAATAATGTTAAGCCGCAAGAAAGTTCCAAAAGCCACTTATCACAAGACAAGACAGCTAAGATATGCGTTATACACTCCTCTCATTGTGAATTGGGATACTGCATGCAGTTCGATCTCAGCATGGAGCAGTCGACGCCAGAAATATCAATAATAGAACATATTTTCAAAAACAGAATTCCACGACCACTTATTTCTAAGTGACACATAACCAACAAATCGATAAATAACTAAGAATCACATACTGTAATAATGGATGAAATGGGGGCAAGTGGCGTAAGAAAAGAAATGCGAGGCATTTTTGATCTGTATAACCAAAGAACTTTTTACAGTTGATTGGATTAAATCTTTTAGCACATAAAATAGAATATATTCGTAATTTATACTAGCTTTGGAAGGACTACATCTGATGCTAAGCAATTGCAATTTCCTCCTCTCCAATAATCCTGATATTGATGTTCTACTGATCAATTCTTCACCTTGTACATGAAAACTAATAAAGCGATTTGACTTAACTTTCGTCCAGGTTGCAGTACCAATTAATTAACACTACCTAATCAAACTCGACATAATGCTTTTGGAGCTTTTTGGCAAACCCAGTATCGCGCTCTTTATATTTCTATGCCATTAGAATACTGAGAAAGTCGTTTTTATGCTGTTGGTAACTCGACTTTATATAGAGCCGTTGCCGAAATTGGACTTGGCTTACCCTCCTGACTCGACAATGCGTGCGTTTTCGGAGTATAACGCAACAAAGGGCTTGAGGGGTTGATGAGTAAAGATCAAGGGCAAAGCGAACCATTTCCTTCTTATTCGTATCATGCAGTTACTTTCACATATGCATCACTCATTTATTATATGATACAGCAGGTCCACATCAGCAATAGCTGCCATTTTTTCCAACCTGCTCAACCAAATAAAGTATGTATGTATGTATGTATGTATGTAGACAAAGAACTCTAAATGATAAAATGCAAATACCTCTTAATTGACTCTTCCAGACAGTCTCTACAGAATCGATGACCACAATCGGTTTGAACGGGTTCTCTCATCGGAAGCTGACAAATAGGACATATGTAATCCTCTTCCACCTCTTTAATAAACTTAAATTCGTATCCAAAAGGTACTGCAATGTCACCAGCCATTTCAAAGCAACGCAAAGAAATATATTGTAAAACAGCACTTCTTTCTGACACTTCTTGTTTGGTTTCTTATCGAGGCGTAACAGAATTCTGTCAAATGGAATTTGAATCATTTGCGCCATTTGCAACACATAGACACACACAGGGATTCCGGGCATCTCTTTCATAAACAATACTGGGGACAATAATGGAACTCGGCTGTCCGAAGGCCCGAACACACACAATGCAACCTCTCTAACAACGTTGCGAAATGAAGTTGCAGCGTTTCAAACAGCTGATGGATCTCATTATCTACTCCAAATGGTGCAGACATTGACCACTATGTGCTCTCGACCAGAGAATATTCTTACTACTAAAAACTTGTCATTCTGTGACGTTGATGAAAATCCAGCGGGATTGAGGATGACGTCAAATGAAACCTAACAATACTGCATCAAAGTTGTGTGCAGCAAATTTTATCATGCAGAATTTAATAAAAAAGCGACTGCTGTTTTACGTTTTAAAGTTGCTCAAGTCATTGCTCAAGTCTTTGTATAAAAGGAGCTGGCTTCCCTCTCAAGCAAATACTCTCAATACTGATTTTTCCCATATCCGACGCAAGAACCCAGAGATGAACCGTGATCTTGGTTGCTACTAGCTCCCTTCAATCTACGAGGCGGTCGTAAAGCCTAATCCCGAGAACAAGACTGCGCGCCAAAATCCATCTTAACATTGCCAAGTATGAGGGTCTCAATGGGGTTAAGCGTGAGTCGTGAAACGCTTAAAAAATTAACCGTGAGTCGTGAAAATTCGAAAAACGTAATCGTGAGCCGTGAATAATTTTTGTAGCGTGAGCCGTGATTTTCGTTTTTTATAGTGCATTTAAGTGATCTAAAGTCTAGGTGAACTTTCCTGTGGCGCTGGGGCGTGAGACCAATGACATTTGAGCGTTGCCTGGTCTTCCTGGGCGAGTTGACTAGGCGTCAGCCAGGCGCTCACTGTCATCTTGGTGGTCTTTGTCCAGGCGTCTCAGCAATTCAATTCAAAACGAATTTTTTCTTCATGCTATATCGGAAATTCTTCAAAACGCTTAAGTTAACCGTGATTCGGAAAAATTAACCGTGAGTCGTGAAAAAGCGATTTTTTTAAGCGTGAGTCGTGACTGATACCTCCCCATTGAGACCCTCAAGTATAGACTCCTGCATGGATAGACGTCGAAATCTCTGTTTCTTTCAAAGTTTGCGTTTTATATTAGTTTAGATAAGAAAGACGTTTTTATGGAACTTGATTCCAGTGATACTCACTTTTGGCCTCACACAATCAACTGAAAAATGTTAAGGGTTACTCGATAACGTGGAAAGAAAAGCGTTAATGATCAAGAAATAGCACGCCGAATATACTGATTATGAATACGTCCTCTCTGTCTGTTAAATTGAGAATTCGACAAAACAGCCAATATTCTCTCCCTTCTATTGAAGTGATTGACATTCGTGAGTATATAAGGTATGGCCTGGGGAATCGCTCTTGCCAGAAATTTTGCCTGCAGCTTTCAAATCCGATTTCAGTAATGGCAAGGGTGGGTGGGTGGGTGTCCCGATAAAGTGCTTCCAGTCTTAACAAATACAACACTTAATTAAATGTGGGATGTTTTATGGCGGCAGAATGCACAGCGTCACATCAAAATGTCACAAACAACTCATAACTAAACTCAGTGCCATTTCTAAATTTCATTTTTATTGGCATAGACATAGTCAGACATTTCTTAATCTATTAAGTACTGACATTGCATTTTTTGCTACACTATAAATATACATATTTATAAGTACAGGTTATCCACAAATACTGCAAGAGTTAACCTAGGTGATTTTTGTAATGTCGTTTAACACTTGCAAATCATGATCATGTTTTATTAAAGTTTCGGCCTGATGGAACTAAGTATGTTTTTTTTAATTTTTTGTAAATACAATTCCTTTTTTCATATATTTTTAACTACAATTCATAATACAATTCATAAATACAATGAATAACAATACAATAATCTTAATGACAATACTACGATTGATAAAGTTATTTCACTGAATGGCATTAGTATAACATGATCGTTATGCTAATTAAACGATAAGCTACAAATTAACCGATCGATTTATAATCATTTTTATTTAAGAATCGATAAAATTATACGACAGTCAAGCATAATAAATGAAGTTAAAACAAAAGATTGCTCACGGTTAAAAGGGGACGGCGATCAAAATCGGTTAAAATTGGAAATGGATTATTCCTTGTTGAATTAAATCAATGATGACAATAAATGCATATGAAGAATTACTTTCCCAAAAATTCTGTATTTTAAGCTCATTATCACCGAGAAATTTTTTTCTTCGAAAGCTAAAAACTATTAAAAATGTGTTTTTGTCCCTCCTTGATTGAAAATCCTGTAGGGGCAGAGCTTCTTAAATAACAACAGGAATTTCATCAAAATTGTTTAAAAAAACACAATATTATTCATTGTATTTGATGGCTGTTACCGCTTTCCTTCGTTCTATAAATTGCATTTTTATATCAATTTTCTTTGCGTCGTTACTGAGTTGCCCCCTATTACCACCATGATCCTTAGCGTTTAAACAATAGATTGCTTTGATGTGACGTCATAGTGAAATGACAATTGCCCGTTAATCAGCTATTAAATATCTACTTGATTCAAAATTAGCTTATAGATGTTATTTCAGTCAGTAGACTCAACGTACAGTCGAAGCTCTCCTTGTAACCACTCTCTGGCGTACAAGGCCAGTTTTAGTGTAAAATGTGCAAACAACCTCGTCCACAAAACTCTGATCTGTCTCGTAAGTGACCGCGACATTGCAATGATGAATAATGAGTTTTAAGTTTGTTTCAGTTTCTTTTCGGTAGTTTTTACGTTATCTGTATGTCGTCACCTCTTCTGTGACAAGCAACTATTTATATACTTGCAAACAGTTTAAAAGTTCTGTTAACGACAGACCCTTATCCTAATGACGTGTTCTTCCTAAACTACCAACCCTTTTTCGAAATTTATTTTTTGTATGTTCATATTTTAAAACTCATTTAACACCAAAACAATTGAAAACTGGCAAACAAAAGAAGTTACCGTAAAGGTTTAGGTATGAAACGTCATAAGCTGGGTTGTAAGTGACGTCATGGCAGCCATTTTGGATGAAATCCAATAAAAGAGTTCAGTAGCGTCTAATGTGTTGTTGTTGTTGTTTTTCTGTTGTTTACAAAGCGCTTTGGAGAAACTCAATCCTACTAAAGTAACAGACGACAAAATTGACCCAAGAATACTAAAGATTGGTGCAAAAGAACTGGCGCCATAATTAACAACTGGGATATATTATCGTAGCATCAGAAATAGAACGTGGGTATCACAGTGGAAACGAGCTAGGAGAATGGGTGCCTGTATTCAAAAGAGATGACAGACAGATAGATAAGAACTATAGGCCCATTACCGTGCTGCCCTGCGTAGATAAAGTCTTTGATGAAAAGTTGTTGGAAAAGCATATTTCAGAGTTATAAATGTACGATTTAATGAAGCTATTACCGCCTATCGTCCTTGATATAGTTGTCAAACCACACTTCTGAGACTGGTCGAGAATTGGAAAGAAGAACTTGATCGTAAGAACTGCGTAGGAGTCCTAGCTTCGGCCATGAGGAAAGCTTTTGATTCGCTGTGTCCGGCTTTGTTAATCAACAAGCTGTATGCATATAACTTTTCAGAAAACGCCATAGATTTGATACAATCAAACTTTCATCAAATTAGGGAAAACAGGGTTAGAATGGGTCCAGTAACAAGTGACTGGAAGACCGCAGTGAAGGGATGTCCTCAGGGCTCCACGTTCGGACCAATCATGCGGAACATTTTTCAAAATGATTTACCAAAGCAAGTTGTGGAGGCACGTAGCCGATGGTCACCAAATCTATGTGGCCAGTGAATCAAACAAGAGGGTAGAATAGAAGCTTATGGGAAATGGAGAAAAGATGACAAAATGGTATAAGGACAATCTGTTGCAAGTGAATTGTGACAAATATCAAGGCATGCTTCGTGCATGGACATATGAATAAGGAAACTCAGCTTCTATTAACCTGACCCTTATCTCTATGATGACGTGTTCTTTCTAAACTATCGCAACCATTCTTCGAAATGCATTTTTATTCATTCAAATTGGAAAACTCATTGAGAGCACTAAGACAAAAGAAATATTTAAACTAGCTTAACTTTATCATGTTTTTGAGCACGTTGGCCTCTTATCAGAGACTATTCTCTTCAAGAGCTCTATTTACGATTACAACTTTTTTTCAAATCCCTAAGGTGACTGCTTTGGTGAGCTTCGACTTCCATTCCCATCACACTGCAGTCTCCTGGTGACGTACAAGTCGTAGATTGTTTATTCGTGCGGTTAAAGGATTTAGATATGACTTAAATATATAAGCAATGGCATTTTTATATTCGCGCATGTACATTGCATAGATTATTGGGTTCACGAAAGAGTTGCCGTATTGGAGGAATTTGGCTGCAACAAATAGTAACTTAAAACGTTCAGCTTGATTTATCATTAAGGTGTATTGTTTTGTAATATATAATAAAAATACGTGTAAACCTAACGCTTGAAATGGGATCCACGCAATCAAACTAACAATAGTAACAATCACAAGTGTGATAGTTAGTTTTTTGTCGCGCACCTGACGAATTGCGTTACTGGGCACTCGTGTCACGCAAGTCATTTTTATCCATATAAGAGAGTATGCAGTGATCACACAAACAAATGAAATTAATACTGGGGCAGCAGTAGTTACAACTGGAATAATAATTCGAAATACGTTGTTTTCAGGCCCCAAAAAAATTTTACGGCTTAAGACTAAAAATATACCAATTGCACAAACTAACGCCAAAATCCATGTCACTGTAATTCCAATAATATATAGAGTCGTACTTAACGTGCGGAACTTGAACGGGAAGTATGTTGCGTACGCTCGTTCAATGGCCAACGCTGCCAAATTTAAGACAGAAAGTGTTCCAAATAGAACATCCTGAGCAACATAAAAATGACGATAGTTCTCTGTGATTTGATTTTCTACACAGTATATGTACATAGGTACTGATACCAGTCCCACTAGCAAATCAGCTACAGCCAGGTTTACAATAAGTGCATACTTGCGCAGGCGTAGACGAGGAGTTTTTGTGAATATCACCAGGGTGGTGACATTTCCTGTTACTATGGCAGCAGTCTCTAGAGCGAACAACGAACTGTACCACATCACCACCTTTGACTGTAGCTTGGAATCTGGAGTAAAATAATTTACAATTAGGTCAATTAGGAATTTGAAGTGACTTTTTTTGAGTTTGATTATACCGTGCGCTTGTTACAAAATTAGACAAAAGATGCACAAACGCGGGCTCGAAGCAAAAGAAAATTATTCTAAAATCCTAGCAGCAAGAAAAACACAAACATTTACAAATCAACATTGACTTTACTTTCATGGGACTTTCTTGAAAAAATGTTACTTTTGGTCAAAAAGCTCAGCAGTAGAAACTAGAATATTAGGAATTTAAAGTGACTTAATAGTTTTCATAGGACTGTGAAAAGTGTATGCCGTGTCATACTTTTAGTTTATACATAGTTTATACAACTATTTTGTTGCGAGACAAGTTTGTACTCGCGGGTGGAAAAGCGTGCAGTATCGCTCTTCAAATTGTTTCGCAGCAATGTTGCGAGACAAGTTGAGTGACTGTTGCTCGCATTACCACACCTCTAGTATCATGGTCTCTTGTTACAGCCCAATTACGACAGCTTGAAGCGAAAAATCAAATAATTTGCTTTTTATCAAAGAAGCTCATAGGTTCATGAGGGGGATTGCTCTCGGAAAGATGCTAGAATTATAATGTATGCTTCGTTGAGTGTGAAATGAACTCGAAAAAAATTCCAAGCCCTCAGCGTGGTTTGAACCTACGACCTTCGGATTCAACCACTGAGCTATTTGAAGTTCGTTATTTATGCTGAGCGCGCTCTGGTCGGACGTTGTCCGATAACCCAAACGGAATTGATTCGTACAGAATTTCAGACTTGGCGAAGCATATACATTATAATTCTCATACATTACAATTCTCAAGCTCATGAATGATTAATGACCCTTTAAGGTGGCTCGATATAGTTTTTTATTGACCACGCTTCTGTTTTTCATTCCACGAATTGAGCAACTTACTCTTGACCAACCAAAACGGTTTTTACACTAGTTATTGGACTTAAGTCAAAGTTTATATTTTGGTGTATTTCACTTTGATTTGTATTGCCATAGCGACGGTAAACAAAGATGGCTGAAATCAATTTTTCTAAAATATATTTCGAACTCGAGCAGCTCTAGACAAGGAACTATATGGACAATAAACTACAAACTAAAACAAAAAAATTAAGGATAAATTCAAAAAAAATTATCAAGCCGTTTTCGAATAATTCGCGAAAACATAAATAATGCGAATTTGCCAATTTCCGGTCCTTTATTCCAAATCACTTCAAGCAAAGAGTTTTAATTCTATGTAATCTACTTTACCTTGGTATGTACTTTGCATTTGTTACATAGTATTTGGGTGCCGGGAATTCTTATAAATCAAAAGATATTTCAGAAAAACTGATTTCAGCCTTATTTTAATATCGTTGCCATGGTAACACCAATTACACTGAAACTGACAAAAAACAAAACCTTGAACTCAGTTTAACTACTGACAGGAAAATCGTTGTGATTAAACTAGGGTAAGCCTATCACTTAATAAGCTAATTAATAAATTTCACTTTTTGAATTGTTTGTAATTTGTTCAAAAACGGCTTGATACAATTGTTTGAATTGTACCTTAATTTCTTTGCCTTAATGTGTAGTTTATTGCCAATGTAGTCCCCTGTCTAGAGCTGCTCAATTTCGAGAGATATTATAGAAAAATTGATTTCAGCCATCTTTGTTTACCGTCGCTATGGCAACACAAATCGTGAAATACACCAAAATCAAAGCTTTGATTCAAGTCCAATAACTGGTGTAAAAACCGTTTTGGTTGGTCAAGAGTAAGTTGCTCAATTCGTGAAGTGAAAAACGGAAGCATTGTCAAATAAAAAACTATATCGAGCCACCTTAAGCCAACCAGATTATCGGCTCGGTCCGTATCTACCAGATTGTCGGCTCGGTCCGTACCGGCCTGCACGGCAAAACAGAATTAACTCGACCAAATATCCTTGTATCCGGACCTCACGTTTGGTCAGTAACATATATTTATTGAGCCACCTTAACAGAAGTTTGACAGTATTTTGTAATGACATTTTCTTGTGGCTCCTAGACATTTACTTCCAGCTCCTTGAAGGCCGAATATATTTGTATTTTTTATAGATTTTTCCTAGAAATTTCTCATTTAATTCCCTTTCTAACGAATTAAATGATTTCAGTGTACTTCCTGTGCTATAGAAAATGACTTAAAGCGTATAAATGAATAATAGTATAAAAATATATCTAGCTATTCATAGCTACTTACCAGATGTGCTTTATCTCTATCTGCAATATTATCGTTTTCTTACAAGTCGTTTATAGGGAATTTTATCCTCTCCGATTTTGTATGCTGTGCTGTCGGTCATAGAAATAAATAATGGTTTAGATATATCTCGTTCATCATTTATCAAAATCGTCAAAGATAATACAAATTTGTTGATTTAAAAACTTTGATGGTATCTTTTCTAAACATATATTTGTCCAAGGAAGTCTTTCAAAAACTTGGTTATTTATAGGATACTTTTGTATGATTCATAAATATTTTGGGCTTTTCGGGCACCAGTCATCCTTTTTTTATAAATTCAAGTCTTTAGGGAGGCGTTTTGATTATTTGAACCATTTGTTTGGAGTAAGATCCCTCAAGAAGATGTTGCGTGGTATCCGGTCCTACATAGAAAATTCTTATCTCGCTGATTCTTCTGATTATATTTATCTGAAAAATGCCGGTTGCCCAATTTCTAGGCATACTAAATTGAATGAATGCTTTTTTTTCTGGGAATAAGATCAGTTTTTACCTGTTTATGGGAGTGGTTATCACTACTGTGCTGTACTGACGATTACCAGTGCGTTCTTTTAAGTGTTAGTTTTAAGTTGATGGTATTGAACAGGTTGCTATAACTTCACTGCACCATGAACGTAGTTCGTATTGGATAACACCACTTACAAAACAGTGTGAGGTATCTGGTTTCTACTTATCGTTCTTAATCTAACAAGAACAGATGTCTTAGTATTGATATTCAATTTTTGGAATTATTATGCATGACATATCGATTGATTGAAAGACACACATAAACATACGAGAAGAAAAATGGAAGCTAGGGATATAAATGAGGTAACTCGGTATAGTCAATCATATTCATTTATGTATATATAATTTTTTTTATAGACATTAGCTTTTTACATTGTATATATATATATTTTAGCACGGTACGTCTGAAAAACGGTCCTACTGAGGCGTTTACCGTGGGTAAATCAAGTTAATTGTTTGATTGATTCAGAACTTTCAGTAAACTGGTGTGATAGTGTCCATCTCCTCCTTAAACGTACCACAAATATCCCATGCTTTGTTTGACATCAAGCTAAAGCCCGCCGCACACGTTGAGAAACTGCGTGAGGAAACTACCACGCAAGGCACTTTGTTCAGTAGATTTCTCGCCGCAGACGTTGCATCTTTGGTAACGCGAGGCCAAAAATTGAGCAGGTTAGAGAGATGGTGAGACTGAAAAGTGCCTCGCGTGGCAGTTTCCTCACACAGTTTCTCAACGTGTGCGGCGGTCTTAAGGGCGGCAGAATTGTGCGAGCCCCCGGGGGGAGGGGGTACTCCTAATATTTTGCAAATATGTGATGTGCGCCTCAAGATCCGATTTTTGAGCTGCCTAGCGCAAGCCCAAATACGATTAAAAAAACAGAACAATGCATAATGTGAAACCATGAATCGTTGAACAGCGATAGAGTTCCACTTCCTTAATTGATTTGGGTGAACTAAACACCAAAGAAACTGACCACGTGGTTAGCCACATGACAACGATTTTGAAAACTTTAATTTAATATGCACTTGCCATTTTAAGACAAGAGTTAAAACAAATAGTTGCGTATATTGTTGTTGCTACTACTCTACACAACTGCGTTTGGAAAACTTGTCCTTCATTTCTCTTAAGAAAACAGGTCACGTGACGATTTCGTTAGAGCACGTTTCCTCAATAGGGTCTTTGTACCACCACGTGATTGCAGCTATGACAGGAGGCACAACAATAGTGTCTTTTTCCGCTGGGAAACTGAACTCTTTCTCATGTAAACCAGATTTACTGGCTGCCATCACGTGATGGTGCAAAGCCTCTATTTCCTTCAAAACTCAAACAATGGGACAGGTTTTCCAAACGCTTTCTTTTTGTGGCTACTCGCCTAGGCGAGAGCCACTATGTCATCGTGTAGTGTAAGTCCGTGCGTATCTCCACAGGAAACCCAAAAGTGCTCCATGTATAAACTTCGGAACCAATCAGCAGACGTATTGTTCTTCATTAGCTCTTAACAATGTATGAACTTCGGAACCAATGAAAACGTTTCACGCAGAAGGTATAGGGGGCTCTCTCTGTTATACAGAACATTCGACAAAACAGCCAATATTCTCTCCTCTATTGATATTCGTGAGTATATAAGGTATGGCATGAGGAATCGCTCTTTATACCAGTGTTCGTAAGGGTGGGTGGGTGTCCCGATAAAGTGCTTCCAATTGACAAATACAAGACCTAATTAAATTTAATGTGGGATGTCTAGTTTCGCAAACCCAACTCAGACTCGGTAGCCAAGATTTTCTGCTTTTCATTTTTTATTGACTGAATATAAGTCTTCATCATACTTTTTTATGTCGTTTAACAGACTTGCAAATAATGCTTTATCAAATTTTGGCCCAATAAAACACTCATGCTTGTTTATAATACTAAGTGTATGATTTTTTAAATTTTAAATACAATTCATATTTTTTCATATATTTTTCAAATAAATTTATAAATAGAGTGGTTTTCATTAGAGTGATTTTCATAAACCTGTGAAATAAAACTTAGCTTATTAAACACTACTAAACTCTAAAGCTTTTGTTTTCTATTGTTTGAATTTGATTATTACACATTAATAGCTAAAATTTGTTTCACGGGTTTATGAAAATCACTCTAACCCGTGAAACATGGAAACAAAGTGTATTAGTTTAAGTGTAATAGTCAAATAACAACAAAAGAACACAATAGAATTAAGATGTATTAAAGAGTGATACACTAAAGTGTTTTTTCGGGTTTATGAAAACCACTCTACTATTCATAAATACAATTAATCGAAATAGCAATCTTAATGACAATACTAGAATTCAATTGATATTAATATCTAGCATTAAGTTATTTCAACAATGGTAATAGTATAACATTGTTATCCAAGTTTGATTAAGCTGAGTTAATGGAGACAGTAAATCCTTACAAATTAAATGATATATAATTATTTTTTATTCAAGCAATATATAACGCGAGTGCATGTCTCTGTACTGTGATATAAACGCGATGGAAGGTGTAGAGCAAGAGAAAAGCAAGCTTAGGAACACGAGGCGTAGCCGAGTATTTCTCTTGCTTTTTCGAGTGCTCTACATCTTTCAGAGTGTTTATATGACAGTGCAAAAACATAAGCGATCGTTTTATATTGCTTTTATAAAGTATTTTCGACGTTTTTATGTGAGCCATATCTCTGTCCTCCGATATCAACATGGTAGCCAGCCAATCAGCGCGCTCGTTATATCTCAAGTATTTTATAATTAAGAATAGAATCGATGAAATGATTTAAAACCTGGTACCTTGTTACTCATTAACTTTTAAAAAACGTTAATAGAATGAGATGGCCATGAGACACAACTACATCCATTGTTCTCTCTTTGTTCACTTTCTCCAACCGTGACATGTGCACAAAACAAAAGCATCCCTACATATATGAATGAGAGCGCCGGTCTATCATCTATGGCCCCGGGTTTGATTCCTAGACGGGGCATCACATTTGGCTTGAGTTTGTTGGTCATTCTCGGCTGCTACATGTGTGTCAATGTGTGTAACTGTCTCGTAATGATAGTACCCTTGAATACCTTCGACTCGATAACGTTGAGCTGTGCCCTTCGTAATTCAGCAATTGTGCTGCAAGGAAGGGTGATGAGCTATACCAAATTTATATTAGACAATCAGCCAGTAAAAACGTTTGGGCCAGGTCGGTCATAAATGATCATGAAGGTAAAACAAAAAATTGTACACGGTCAAGGCCCTACTGGACATCCCTGTTTGCTCCTTTGTTGGTCCCTTAGAAGTTTGACGAGTTTCAAAACCGTATCGCCCTATTTCATTATGACGTCACGGCTTGTTTAAGATGGGGACAGAATCATAGAGAACAACAGGAATTTAACAAAATTGTCAAAAAAACCCAAAATTATCGATTGCATTTGATGGCTGTTACCGCTTTTCTACAGGTCCACATACACATATTTTATATCGATGTTTCTTTGTGTTGTTACTGTTTTGTCCCCCTCCCAAGACCATGATCCTTAGCGTTTAAGCAATAGATTGTTTTGATGTGACGTCATAGTGAAATAGGACAATTGCCAGTTAATCAACTATTTAATATTCTACTTGATTCAAGATTAGATTCTAGTTATTTTAGTCACTAGACTCTACGTACAGTCGAAGCTCTCCTTGTTACCACTCTCTGGCGTACAAGGCCAGTTTTAGTGTAAAATGTGCAAAACCTCGTCCACAAAACTCTGATCTGTCTCAAAACACTGCCGTACCGTAAGTGACCGCGACATTGCAATGATGAATAACGAGTTTTAAGTTTGTTTTAGTTTCTTTTCGGTAGTTTTTACTATACGTTATCTGTATGCATGTCACTTCTTCTGTGACAAACAACTATTTATATACTTGCAAATTAAACAGATTAAAAGTTCGATCTGTTAACGACAGACCCGCTTTTCCTAATGACGTGTTCTTCCTAAACTATCACAACCCTTTTTCGAAACTGATTTTTTTTGTGTGTTCACATTTTAAAACTCATTTAAAAACACCAAAACAATTGAAAACTGGCAAACAAAAGAAGTTACCGTAAAGGTTTAGGTATGAAACGTTATAAGTGACGTCATGGCAGCCATTTTGGATGAAATCCAATAAAAGAGTTCAGTAGCGTCTAATGTGTTGTTGTTGTTGTTGTTTTCTGTTGTTTTACTTTATTTTAGTCCAACAATAGGCCCTTTGCAGCATATTGGAATGCAGCTCAATTTGGAGGGCAAGACAAAAGAATTTCAATGTCCTGTTAGCTGGAAACCATTGCCCTCCAAAATGCGCTCTGATTCCCACGTGCTGCAAAGGGCCTATTGCACATTTCTACTATTTTCAGTCTCAAGGGAATGATTAAAATCCAGACATTGTTTGCAGTTTTTGAGCACGTTGTCGCTTACCAGAGACTATTCTCTTCAACTGAGAGCTATATTTACGATTCCCCAAGGTGGTTGCTTAGTTCGGAAAGCTTCGACTGCGATTCCCATTACATTCTCCTGGTGACGTACAATTTGTCGTTGATTGATTGTTCTTGCGATGAGACGATTTTGACAGAACCTAAATCTACGGACAATGACCATTTTATATTCACGCATGCGCATTGCATAGATAATTGGGTTAATCAGAGAGTTACTATATTGGAGGAATTTAGCTGCAATTACTATTACTTTGAAAAGTTTTAGATTTATCATTAAAGTGTATTGTTTTGTAATAAAAACTACGTATGACTGTAAAGTTAAAGCTTGAAATGGAATCCATGCAATCAAACTGACAATAGTAACAATCACAAGTGTGATGGTTAGTTTTTTCTCACGCACCTGATGAATTGCGTTATTGTGCACTCGTGTCACGCAAGTCATTTTTATCCATATAAAGATATATGCAATGATCACACAAACGAGTGAAATGAATATCGGAGCAGCAGTAACAACTGGAATTGTTATTCGTAATGTATTTTTGTGAGGTCCTGAGGAAATTTTATAGCTTATCATACCAGCTGCACTACCTAACGACAAAATCCATGTCACTGTAATTCCAATAATATATGCAGTCCTGCTTAAAGTGCGATGTTTGAACGGAAAGTATGTTGCGTACGCTCGTTCAGTGGCCAATGCTGCCAAATTTAAGACAGAAGCTGTTCCAAATAGAACATCCTGAGCGACATAAAAGTGGCAATAATTTTTTGTAAAAGGATTTTCTACCCAGTATATATACGTAGGTACAGATACCAGTCCTACTAGCAAATCGGCTACGGCCAGGTTTACAATAAGTGCATACTTGCGCAGGCGTAGACGTGGAGTACTTGTGAATATCACCAGGGTGGTGACATTTCCTGTTACTATGGCTACAGCCTCTAGAGCAAACAACCAAGTGTACCACATCACCATATTTCACTGTGCTGTAGCTTAGCTTAGAATCTGGAATAAAATAAGTTATAATGGAGTTTTTTCGAGTTTGATGATACCGGTGCAAAATTAGACAACTTAACTGCGACGCACAAACGCAGGCTCGCGTCAAGGGTAAATCATTCGAAAATAACAGCGAGAAAAACATAACATTTTGACAATGAACGAATCAACGTTGACTTTACTGCCATGGGTCTTTCTTGGAAAATAGGGTACTCCTGCATAAATGCGTCTCTTCCCAGTAGTTTACAAAGTGGCAGGGCAAACCCCTGGCACCTCTCAGTTAAAAAAGGGTTCACAGTCGGCTAATTTGGACCCATGAATGAAATGAACATAAAACTCATAGACTAACATAGAAAATAGATAAACAAATCTAAACTGAATAAAAGTAACTCTAGCTGAATATTTTTTCTGAATGTTTCTTTCCTTTTCATGAATCGACCAAGACTGAGCAAGAAATAAGCATAGATGATGAAGCATTGACTAATAACTGAAAACAACTAAGAGGTAAATGTGTTGAACTTTTACTATAAATCAAGTTGTTTACTCTGATAAAGTGTGAAGAAGCATAAATTGATTTTTAGGATCAATTTAAAAGGACGTGTATCTCAATGTAACAGGATATTGACAAATAAAGCAAGAACGGAGCTTTCCGTCGCCATTTCTGACAGTATATTATTAATATTTCTGTAGTTTGGGAAGTAATAAGCAATATGTAAGCAAGTAAGAGATAATTTAGTGTCTTTACCTAAATACCGTGTAGGAAGATAGTATTATATTGATAGATGATTTGAAGATTATTTTAGGCGTTGTATTTTACAGCATTTTTAAGTCCGTCACTATGATTGACAGGTTAGCTTTTGCTCACTTTTTCATTGCTGTCGCTTTTCCTTATTTTCGATTTTGCTATGTTACGTTTAGTAACAATTTGTAGCTTACGGTATGCAATATCGACGGCTTTTTATTTATAAGAATATAAGTACTTCCTTTAGGAATGATAACAAAATACCTTTAGTTCTGTTAGATATTTTTTTACGTAACAAGGATTGTAAAATAGGAATGGTATCTTGTCATTCATAGTTTGGACCCATAGGAATTCAGCTAGTTTCTTGTAAACAGATCAATTAAGTTTTCTTATCATTTTGCTTAGCCTGAGTGCTTTGCAACTACAAATTCAGAGCACAGCTAGCTTGTGGTCTAATTGGTTCGTCGGTTTGCTGTTAGTTAGCGCTCAGCTACATGTAAGGCCTATTCCGGGCCCTAAAATGGCCCCAAATCGCCCTAAATCGCCCTAAATCGCCTTAACTTTTTAGCATCTTTGGGGATAATTTTGCTTAAATTGCCTAAAATTGCCCAAAATCGCCCAAAATTACGGCGATTTTAGGGCCCGGAGTAGGCTTCATGTAAGAAGTACTTGTCTCTCGTATACCGTAGTTATAAGAGCCGATTAATGTTTAAAGATCCCGAGAAGTACTCTTACAAGGGTAGTAAAGTGTGTCACCTTTTTTTCGGGGGGAGGGAGGAGGGGGGAGGGGGGAAAGATGGAGAATAGATATATTGGTATATATGTATATTCTCCCCAACTGAGGTACTCATAGTGTCCTCGCACACTTTGAAGCTCTTCATGTCGGTCCGATGACTGACGGTTTATGAGATGGAATTTCTGTCAGACGTATAGGAAACGTTTAACTTTTCAATTCTATGTCGTGTTTTTTTCTCTTTCATTTTTTCTTTTATTTTTCACGCCCATATTTTTCATTTGGTTCTGCGGCTTGAATCCAGATCAGGACATAATGTCAGCCTGTGATATTTAATATACAAAGCGAGATTTCTATAAATTTTTGTCGTTTTGCTATGAAAATGGATTGCTTTTCCACGGTTAAGATTTTGATTTCAAAAGGCACAAAAAAAACTCTAGAAAACAAAGTTTAAATAAACAGACGTCAAACCAAAACAAAACCAATATGTATTTGTATCTAAAGTGAATTACAGTATAAAATTATAATTCTTTTCAGTGTAACTTGGAGTTTTTGCTCACTGACAGGTGTTTATTTACAAAACGAGCAAAAACAATGCGAAGAATCTGAGTTCATTCAAAGACAAACTTACGGTCAAATTCACGCCCGTTAAACATACCTGGCGTTACAAATGTCCCTCAAAACTTGAAATAAATTATCTTGAACTTGATTTATCAGTGTTTTTCTCCAAGCTTTTGTTGAAAGAGCTCATTTGGAATAAGTTTTCATTCAGTGACTCTGAAACTGCCTCCGTGAATCCTCCTTCGCTTTTGCCACAGCACAGCCCGATTTTGCAAATCTTTTTCCCCATAGAGCTCTTATTTTGCATGACATCGATGACTTTTGTGATGAATGAGCTTATCTGCTTGAATTCTTATTGAATAAGATTAATTGAACAGCCATGACTGAAAATCCTTCGACAAAAAGTGCTGAGAGGAGCCAGTTTGAAGAAAAATTTTCATCAGAAATGAAGTCGCTTCTAATTGGACGTATCGTTTTTCTCACACGTGAAAAATCGATACGTGCTTTCTAATTGGGGGAGATTGGTAAACAAAATTCTGAAAATTATTGAATGGCTTTTCTGTGAGTAAATCTCAATATGTATGTAATAAACACCTTTTATTTAACCGAGCGCGAGGGCCGTACGCGAGGTGGAAAAAACGAGGTTCCATAATTTCCCGCACGGCCCGAGCAAGCGAGTTTAATAAGATGTTTATCATATAGCATTTTTGTATTTTTATTCCAAAAATCGATCTTTTTTTCTAAATCAAATACTTCATAAATCATATATTTCATTTTTAAACAGATCGACAAAAAATATATCAACATCACGATCAGTGAAAGATATTGAAGTTGATACTAATAGCTACGAAAAAAATACAAGTAAGTGAAATTAAAAACACTCAATTGGCTTTGCAAAAAAAAAAAAAAAAGAGTTTTCATTGGCTGTACAAATTTTTTGCATAAATTATGCTGTGAGCTACGGTGAACTACCTGGACTGAGGGGCTATTTATATGAAGGCTAGTTGTCCCTGCTAGGAGGGATAACTCTTTTGTTTTGTATCCCCCTGGGAAAAGAAAACATAAGAGTTATCCCTCCTAGCAGGGACAACTCGGCTCCATATAAACAGCTAGCCCCTGAGCCCATGGTTTACAGTTTGTCGAAGTTTTGTTAAATTTAACGCATGAAAACTCATCCCCTTGGGACGTCCATTCCAAAGTTAAACTTTATCTTGCTAATGTTTATTCCTCGATGAAAAAATTTATCAAAAATTACATTTCTGGAGCGAAAACATCCGCCTAGAAGAAGACGAGTGTTGGGAATCTTTGTCAGAACGCCTACAAAAGCAAGACCACAGAACACAGAACTAAAAGAACTGGAAATACAAGAATTGACGTCTTTGGTTTTTAGCCGACTTATTCGAAGTCGACTTAGCCGACTTTAGTCAGTGGTCTTGTGCTGAAATACACTGAATATGTAGCGTTTTGTGTATTGTACTCGAAGAAACGAATCTGCTGTTTGACCTGTTTATGCCGTCTTTGATTGACTGAATTAGCTCGGCTAGACTGATTTTCATGAATCGACCAAGACTGAGCAAGAAATAAGCATAGATAGAGGAAGCATTGGCTATAACTGAAAACAACTAAGAGGTAAAAGCATTGAACTTTTACTATAAATCAAGTTGTTGGACGTTTCCTCAGATATATAGTAAACGACAAAAAGAATTATTTGTGACAACTCACCGTCTACAAAATGTTCCTTCTTCACTTTCTCCTTGAAAAATGCCGAGGAAAAATATTAATTATTCATATCCCAGGCCAGTAAAAGGTATGAATTTGTCAACTATTCATTTGTCTTATCAGCACAAAAATCCTTAAATGTTTTCCCAGTTAAGTTGAATTTCTTGGGTTTCATGAATGTCCTCAGTCATCGCCACGTTTGTAGTTTCATTCATGTAAAAGTACAAAAACTCGACTTTTTTCTTTTTCGACGGTAGATAGTAACCTCAGCTATCAACAAAAAAATAGTTTTGATGAATATTTTTTTTGACTTCGTAAACAGTAACCAAAACATTCAAAAGAGCAATGAAGAAAAATTTTCAACTTCCAATTTTTCGGTCCGTACGCCGGGGAACTGAAATACGGCCCGCTAATTGACCAATGAGAGCGTGCGTTATATGTTTTCTATATAATAAATACCACTTATTACATGTTATTAGATATTTTCTTGTGTATTACGGGCTGATATTTTACGAGTCGCGTATGTATTTTGCCGAGCCTTTAATTAGGCGAGGCAAAATGCGAGCGATGAGTAAAATGTCAGCCCATAATACACAAGAAAATATCTAATAAAGGATTTATTATACAATTGCTTGTTCGCTTTGTTTTTAACAGTATTTTTATCATCGAGACAGTCCTTTTTGAAAACCAGCGCGCGCGCTTCCAACCGGTTTGAAGCCTTGACGTCAGTACAGGGCCGAATACGCAAACCAGATTTCTAAACAGTCCTTTTTGCAAACCAGCGCGCGCGCGGGAAAAAGAAACCGGTTTGAAGCCTTGACGTCATGCAGGGCCAAATACGCAAACCGGTTTTCTAGAGGGTATTACCGTCCCATATTGGCCCTCAAATGATACCATATTTGGTAAATTTACGTCACAATTGTATAATAAAATGATTTAAACCTTTTTGATGGAAATCCGTTCAGTTAATACTTACCAGTAAGTTGTGCTCTATCTCTATCTGAGTATAATTGTTTTAGTACAACTCAATTTTCTGGACTTTTAGCTTCCGCAATTTTGTATATGTTGTGCTGTCGGTTATAGAAATACATAATTGTTAAAATATATTTATCTCATCATCTATCCCTCGTTTAACTATTAGTGCTTGCCTACTTAACACAAGCAAATAAACTTATGCCAAAGTCGTCAAAGATAATGCTTATTTGTAGATTCAAACACGTTGATAGTATCGTTTCCAGACAAATATTCGTCAAAGGAAGTATATCAAAGTATACTAAGTTATAGGATACTCTTGGATGACTTTTAAATATTTTGGGCTTTTTGGGCACCAGTCATCCTATTTCTTTTTTCGAATTCAAGTCCTTATAGAGACGTTTCAGGACACATAATTAGTTGAACTGTTTGTTCGTTAGTAAACCCCTCTTCAAGGAGATGTTGTGTGGCATCCGGTCCGATAGTGAAAATCCTTATCTAGCGCTGATTATAGTTATCTGAAAAGTGCTGTTTGCGTCCCTTTCTAAGCATTCTAAATTGAATACTAGCTATTTTTTCCTTCTTCTCGATATGGGATCAGTTTTTATCTGTTTATAGGAGTGCTGATTGCTGTAATGTTGCTTACCAGTGCGTTCATTTGACATTAGTTTGTTTTACAACACTTGATACTAATCTCGCGATCTGATTGGTTGATTAGAGTGTGTCAATAAGAGGACAGACACACTGCTGACGCGTTTCAGCGCGCGCGCTCGTTCTGTTGCCCCGTTTGAAAAGGATTTTTGAACTTTTATCTCAAATAATTGTTGTAAAAAACGAATTGAAGATGGTTTTGAGTTGTCTGTCCTCTTATTGACACACTCTTGACGTCATAAAATGTTCAAAACTTTGCAGTGAAACCACTCGCTGCGCTCGTGATTCCACTTGAGTTTTGAACATTTTATGACGTCAAGAGTGTGTCAATAAGAGGACAGACAACTCAAAACCATCTTCAATTTGTTAAATGGTCTTGAGCAGGTCGCTATAACTTCACTGTAGAACAAACGGAGTTCGTGTACAATGACACGACTTACAAAAACAGTTTGAGTCATTTTTTTTTTCTACTAATTATTCTTACTACACGTAGCTCCAAAAAGCAGATGTCAGTTTTAATTTGGAAATTCATATGTATTGACACTTACTTCTTGCTCTTTGAAGGAATATATGTATAATCAAGAGAGCATAAATAAGAGAGGGAAACTTGTTAATGGGGCGCGCGCCGTGATGATTCCCATCTGTACTATTTTTAGTAACCGGATGCAGTTTAATTTTCGTCTTACCCTACTCCCGTGCGTCATAATTTGACACTTCTGGACCCAAAGAAACGTTTAGTGCAGATTTGAGTTTTCAAAAACAGCACTAAAATCAAAGTTATCTTAGTTCTGCTCTTAAATAAATAAATAAATTAGGAGTAGCTCATCACCCTTCCTTGCAGCTAAGTGCTGAATTGCGAAGGGCGCAGCTCAACGTGATCGAGTCGAAGGTTTACAAGGGCGGTTTCATTACGAGACAATTGAACAATCACACATTTACATACAAATTTAAATACACATACACGTAGCAGTCACCATACGACCCATGTCTGATCACGGAGCACAGCTTAGATCGAAACTAGTTTGTTTTTACTCTTGTTCATATTATCTACCATCAAAAGTGTGTACTTTCTGATTACAAAGGAACGATTTTGATGAGAAGAAAGGCAAAAACGTCGAGGATTTTGTTGTGGTTTTGAACGAAATTTTAGCGGAAATGCGCGCGCTACTGACGCATCACACGTCATCGAGCGCGCGCTTAGGTTTATTCAAAAAATGTCGCTCATTTAGATGAGAAAAACTTGTTTGTTTTCATAATTTTTGATGAATGTTATTAATTGGACATCAGATGGCTTTTTCGTGGAATCTAGAATAAATTTGGTATCGATTGTGTGATTTCATGAAGCTCAAATCGCGAAATTCCACTCGTTCAATTTTTCGACGCACGGGAGTGGGGTAAGACGAAAATTAAACTGCATCCGGTTACTAAAAATAGCACAGATGGGAATCATCACGACGCGCGCCCCATTAACAAGTTTCCCTCTCTTATTTATGCTCTCTTGGTATAATTTAAAAGCATATTTCTACGTACGTTCAAAGTTATATTTTTGCATCCTATGCCAGGTCAAAAATGTATGTAAATAAGAATTATTTAAACCTTTTGATGGGAATCCCTTCAGTAAATACTTACTTCCTAGATGTGCTCTATCTCTATCTGAGTATTGTGAGTATAATCAGTTTTAGTACAACTCCACTTTCTGGACTTTTAGCTTCCCGATTTTGTATGTTAATTGTAATGTCGGTTATAGAAATATATAATGGTTTAGCCGATATTTATTTCGTCATCCATCCCTCGTTTTTTTTAAACTATTACTGATAACCTACTTAACACAAGCAATGAAACCGGCTATGCCAAAATCGTCAAAGATAATGCTAATTTTAATGCTAACTTCACTTCCGCTCAGCGAACAAGGTTCGTGTAGAATGACACGACTTACAAAAACAGTTTGAGTCATTTGTTTTCTACTAATTAGTCTTATTCCAAGTAGCAGATGTATTAACTCACGTCACTTTTAATTTAGGAATTTTTATGCACGAAATATTCATTAATTGGAAAATACGCAGAAACATATGACAAGAAAATTGAAAGAAAATAGATGAGGTAGCCCACGAAGCCATGTCCGGAACTTTGAGTAAACTGGGGCATATATATAATAGTGTGCGTCTCCTCCTTACACCACAAATGCTACATGCTTTGTGAGTGCACGATAACCAGAACACCATGAATAGGGCGTCTTATTGGGGTTTTAGCTGTCAAACGCTATTATTTTTTACCGTCAAACGTCTAATCAAAGGAAAAACAATAGCTCTGAAGCCTCAAAAATTAGCAGGCTTTTATCAAACTGCTGAAATTTTATTTTCTTCATTTTGAATCCCATTTTAAAAACCGATTCTCTAATTTCTTATTGAGCTCGGTTTCTAACCTTTTCTCTTCCTTATCTAGAGTGATGGCCTGTAGAGAACCTTCCTCGGTTTCTCTTCCCCTCCCCAGCATGCGCATGAGATTATTGTACAATGATATCTCCTTCTTGTTCACAAATATATCTATATGCAATGAGCTTTTATCAGGTATTTTTAAATTCGTAAAACAGAAAAAGAATTACCATAGCTAGAAAGAGCATGTTAAAATTAACAAGACAATGAAGTTTGAAGGAATTAAATCCAAAACTCGGGAGAATATGAATTTTTGAAAAGTGTGAATTTGTAAGAAGACCTTTGCTGGTAGGCATCTCTTGCCTACCAGCGAATTTTGCGCTATTTAAAACTCTAGTGTCGAGTTCTGTGTTGCTCGGTGTTAGCCTCAAGTATATAAATTACGCGCATGCGCAATCGAAGCTAACACTGAGAAAAAGAGCTCTACACGTGGGAGTATTGCAACATTACTTTATTTTTAACTTTACTGATCTCATCCACCCACTTCAAAGGCAGACTTAATTTCTGTCTTTATCAACATTTACCATACTTAGAAGAAGTAGCTTAAGGAAAAAGAAAGCTTCATCGTTTGAAAAGTAAACCTGAACGAGCATCCGTTCGATATTCTGTCGAACTGCGCGCTGCTGCAGAGAAAACTTTTCACAACCAAACGTCACTTTATAAAAAAACGAATGGCGCAAAATAGCTGTCGCGTCTTGTCATCTGCACGCTTAAAAACGGTAACTGGTTCTAAATGACAATGTTTACTAGCGGTTTTAACAGGTTTTAACAAATATTATTATTCAATTTTCATACACTGTACAAATTCTGATTTTCTGATTGGTCAATTTTGTACCACGTGACGCGTTATGACGCAACAACATGTCACTATGCAATAATAACCAACAATCAACGGTATTAAAGCACAGTTGGATGAAAAAATGTTCCTGGTGATAAATTTGAGGATTTTTTGAAAAAGAGAAGATTAACAAGCATACTTAAAACATAAAGAAGACTGCTTGGCGTGCCTGTTTTGAAGGTAAACTCTAAATTTCATTGAAGTTTTTTGAGCTTACTGAGATCAACATATTTCAACAGCTTAAAAACAGAGTTCGCCGGCTTTCCAAATTCATCCTTTTAGACTGGTTATCCAATCCAAAACCTATCTCATAGAAAGTTTAGAAAGTCTGTCAACACAAGTTTTCTCAGATGGGGTAAAGAAATTTTATCAAGAATCGAAGACAACGCCAAACGAGTACTTCAGCATTCGGCTCATCGACATGCAGACGACAAAAACTACTTCTTGTTCAAGTCTGAGTTTAGCAGTTTCAACCGTAAGTCGCCAGTTTAAACCAATATCCAAAACTCCAGCGATAATTTTCTAGTCCTTTCAATAACAGAGTTCTAGGACTCAGTGCTAAATCACTTTTAGCAATCGAAAAAAGTAGTTCTTGATTATATGGACGATTTCAACTTTACCGCAAGTTGTAAACATGGATTCTGAGAACTGTTTTTTATTATATTTAATCTAAAGTTCTTGTATCACCGACGGTACTTTTCTACTAGTTTTCTTTTGAAAAGTTTATTTTGTATTCATTTGTTAAAAATTACCAAATGCTATTAAACTAATTTTGAATTAAGTCTTACTATTATTTCTAGTGATCTTAGATGTCGACTGACAGTTTTAGCCTGCTTCTGCAGTGTATTCAAAATGAATAATAAAAAGGTTAACACACTCTTTGCTCGTGAATTATCGGGATTTACCTTCACTTGTTCACTAACAATGAACTCGAAATTTTATCAAATAACGCCTCGTGCAGTATTTAAAATTTCTCGTTCATTGTTAGCAAACTCGTGAAGGTAAATCCCGATAATTCACTCGCTGAGTGCGTTAACCTCTAAATAACCGATTATTCATTTTCAATAATTCGTCCATAATTCTGGAAGGGATTGAACAGATGTTCGTACGGGAGAGATATTTTGTCGAGCAGGGTTGTGAACCATTGCATTGATGCTAATATGCCTACCACTTTAAAATGTAACAGATTTTGTCAAGATCGTATGGAAAATATAAGGAATCAAGGGTACCGTAGATCAGTTGATTCCGTGATTAAATTGATTGTCCAACGTTTTCAAGTTGAGATCAATTATTAATTATTGGGAATCAGAGTCTCTCACAGTAACCCTAACATGTTTACATATATAGCTTATCAGCATACCAGTTGCACAAGCTAATGACAAAACCCATGTCATTGTTATTCCAGTAATATATGCAGTCTTGACTTAACGTGCGATGTCTGAACAGGAAGTATGTTGCGTACGCTCGCTCAATGGCCAACGCTGCCAAACCAAAAAATAACGCTATTCCAACTAGAAACTTTTGTGCATTATAAACTGTGGTGCGTTTTTCCATCAGTCACATTGGAGTTTCTTGGCAAATTACATAACTGATGAAAATTGCTTGCCCTTATATGAGGCTGGACATCAGTGTACCTGTACTTCCGTAAAACACCTGAAATGGACATCCGAAACTCACGCATGCGCAATGCATAGATAATCGGATTGGCAAGTGAGTTAGAGTAGTGAAGAAGTTTGAATATCCAGTGAAAGACCAGGAACATATGCAGCAGACTCGGTGCACATTTGGAACAGACCTGTATAATTGTATTAATGACTTGATATACGCTAACACTTGCAACAATTACGAGTCAGTTTTGTTATCACGAGCCTGATGTATTGCGTTTTGGAGTACACGCGTCACGCAAGTAACTTATTCATATTAGGGTATATGCAGAGATCATGTATATCAATCACAGAGAAATAACAGCACCGTGAACCATCAAATTGATACCTATAACATTTTTATTCCATCTGTGTAAGTAAAAATTATGATTATTTAGTCATTGCTCTGAGTGCGTTCGCTCGGCGAACGTATCATGCAAGCCTTCAAAAATAGGTTCAAAATGCCACGAAATGACAAAAACTTTTCCTTAAGCTTAAATTTTCCAATAATACTTTATTGAGGTTCTCAATAACTTCAGTGAAAATCATTTATTTGCTATTAACTTAACAGTCATATTGATTGCTTACGTTAAAGTTTCAAAATAATTATGAAAAAAAAGGACTCAAAAGGAAAGGTAACAAGTTGTATTCATAGCAGTTTCAAGGAAAAATCATGTTCTTTTGACTTTTTTTCTCACCTGATGTCTTTTTCAGTTTACCGGTCGATTTGCTGGTGTAACTAACGGCACCGTGAACCATCAAATTGATACCTATAACATTTTTATTACTGTTATAAGTATATGCTGTAATACTACAAACTAATGCTATAATCCATGTTACTGCTATCCCAGTTACGTAAATAGTCTTGCTTAACGTGCGGGGTTCGAATGGAATTGTTGGTTGGTCAGTGGTTAGCTAGCTTTAAAAGTCAGGAAGGGAATCTTCGCAACGAGCGACCCAAGAACCGCCGCAAACCACGTACCATAAAAAAGTGCGATCCCGTACATTCAAGGATGGCGAAGAAGTCCAAGAGGAAGAAGAAGAAAGTTTGGGATTTACATGAAATCTATACACTTAATATTTGACTTTCTTCATATAGTGGTGCATGATTTTTTTATTTTTCATAAGTGGTGCATAGATCTATGCACTTGATATTTGACTTTTTTCATATAGTGGTGCATAGATCTATGTACTTGATATTGGGCTTTTTATATAGAGGTGCATAGATCTATGCACTTGATATTTGGCTATCTTCATATAGAGGTGCATAGATCTATGCACTTGATATTTGGCCTTTTTTATATAGAGGTGCATAGATCTATGCACTTGATATTTGGCTTTTTTATATAGAGGTGCATAGATCTATGCACTTGATATTTGGCCTTTTTTATACAGAGGTGCATAGATCTATGCGCGCACTTGATATTTGGCCTTTTTTATATAGAGGTGCATAGATCTATGCACTTGATATTTGGCCTTTTTTATATAGAGGTGCATAGATCTATGCACTTGATGTTTGTCCTTTTTTATATGGAGCACAGGCAGCCCAAGCTCATTATCTGACAACATAAACAGTTGTAAATACACGTAAATGCATGGAGCCTAAAATACGACTTTTGACGAATAATATTACAGAATACATTAATATAACATTCTATGTAACTTGTAAAGTTGTTATAATTGTAAATAAAGCCTTATTTTACGGTTTTTTTCAAGATCTCCCTCCCCCTACTAAGAAGAGGAAAAGGCTGGAAGCTTCGCTTCGAACGAGCTCCAATCGTCTGCACATTTCGAACTCGAAAAATACCTTTCGCTTGTCCAAATAACTCCAACGCTCGGCTTCATCAGCATCAATACTTGTTCTAACCACCCTGTAAACCTCATTCTCCAACGACCACGTCTTACGGAGAAACAAAATTATTTAGTTCGAATCTTCGGTCTCCTGTGAGGCTTGAAGCCCACCTCCACCGCCACTTTCAACACAGGCAGCCCAAGCTCATTATCTGACAACATTAAACAGTAAGTTAAAATACACGTAAATGCATGGGGTCTAAAATACGACTTTTGGCGAATAAATTACAGAATACATTCTATGTGCCTTGTAGAGTTATTATAATTGTAAATAAAGCCTTATTTCACGTGTTTTAAAGATCTACTAGATAATGAGCTTGGGCTGCCTGTGTTGAAAGTGGCGGTGGAGGTGGGCTTCAAGCCTCACAGGAGACCGAAGATTCGAACTAAATAATTTTGTTTCTCCGTAAGACGTAGTCGTTGGAGAATGAGGTTTACAGGGTGGTTAGAACAAGTATTGATGCTGATGAAGCCGAGCGTTGGAGTTATTTGGACAAGCGAAAGGTATTTTTCGAGTTCGAAATGTGCAGACGATTGGAGCTCGTTCGAAGCGAAGCTTCCAGCCTTTTCCTCTTCTTAGTAGGGGGAGGGAGATCTTGAAAAAAACCGTGAAATAAGGCTTTATTTACAATTATAACAACTTTACAAGTTACATAGAATGTTATATTAATGTATTCTGTAATATTATTCGTCAAAAGTCGTATTTTAGGCTCCATGCATTTACGTGTATTTACAACTGTTTAATGTTGTCAGATAATGAGCTTGGGCTGCCTGTGTATAGAGGTGCATAGATCTATGCACTTGATGTTTGTCCTTTTTTATATAGAGGTGCATAGATCTATGCACTTGATATTTGTCCTTTTTTATATAGAGGTGCATAGATCTATGCACTTGATATTGGGCTTTTTTTATATAGAGGTGCATAGATCTATGCACTTGATATTGGGCTTTTTTATATAGAGGTGCATAGATCTATGCACTTGATATTTGGCTTTTTTATATAGAGGTGCATAGATCTATGCACTTGATGTTTGTCCTTTTTTATATAGAGGTGCATAGATCTATGCACTTGATATTGGGCTTTTTTATATAGAGGTGCATAGATCTATGCACTTGATGTTTGTCCTTTTTTATATAGAGGTGCATAGATCTATGCACTTGATATTTGTCCTTTTTTATATAGAGGTGCATAGATCTATGCACTTGATATTTGTCCTTTTTTATATAGAGGTGCATAGATCTATGCACTTGATATTGGGCTTTTTTTATATAGAGGTGCATAGATCTATGCACTTGATATTGGGCTTTTTTTATTTCCAGTTGCATAGATCTATGCACTTGATATTGGGCTTTTTTTATATAGAGGTGCATAGATCTATGCACTTGATATCGGGCTTTTTTTATATAGAGGTGCATAGATCTATGCACTTGATATTGGGCTTTTTTTATATAGAGGTGCATAGATCTATGCACTTGATATTGGGCTTTTTTTATTTCCAGGTGCATAGATCTATGCACTTGATATTGGGCTTTTTTTATATAGAGGTGCATAGATCTATGCACTTGATATTGGGCTTTTTTTATATAGAGGTGCATAGATCTATGCACTTGATATTGGGCTTTTTTTATTTCCAGGTGCATAGATCTATGCACTTGATATTGGGCTTTTTTTATTTCCAGGTGCATAGATCTATGCACTTGATATTGGGCTTTTTTTATATAGAGGTGCATAGATCTATGCACTTGATATTGGGCTTTTTTTATTTCCAGGTGCATAGATCTATGCACTTGATATTGGGCTTTTTTTATATAGAGGTGCATAGATCTATGCACTTGATATTGGGCTTTTTTATATAGAGGTGCATAGATCTATGCACTTGATATTGGGCTTTTTTTATTTCCAGGTGCATAGATCTATGCACTTGATATTGGGCTTTTTTATTAGCACTGCAAAGAGTTATGTACTGTTGTTGTGTACAATATGTGCATTTCTTATAAAGTTATTACATGCACTGCTGCTAATGTGTGATATTTTGTTATAAATGTCTATTTCCTGTCGTATATTCGAAAAAGAGAATGCGAAATAAAGAAATATCCAAAAAAATGGCCTTATCAGTGTTTATGTGGATTTATCATCCTGCCATTTTAGCCCCATATTGCACCAATTAATAAATTTGACTTGAATCAAAAAAATAAATTTGAAAACTGTTCATTTATTGACAAATAATCGATTTTGATCTTGTGAGAAATAACAATTTGCAAAGTTGGCATAGAATCAGACAAACTTGAAAAGTCATTATACTCTAGGTTTTTAGAGAAAATTGAAAAGTGCCAAAATTGGACATTTTTCATATAAAAAAAGCACAAAAAATGACCAAAACTGAACATTAAAAAAAAAAAACCCAATAGTGCAAAAGTGCAAAAATAGTTTTCAACTTGTTTATACTGACTTTTGGCCTCACACCGTTAGCTGAAAACAAAATTCATAACATACACTTCTTGTATGTAAATTGGTAAAGAAACTTTCAAACTGAAACTAATGAAAACTACGAGCGCATAGTACGATCGAGCAGTTCTTGTTTTCATTTTGAGTCAAGGGCAGTATGTGCCTTCCTGACATATAGGAAGACATTGTTATTTTATAATATGAAAATTAGGTATTACCTAATAATGGAGCTCCCATTTAAATTTAAATTTGCTTTTGACGTTTTTTATTCAAATGAATTGGGCTTCCTGTGGAAATTGAACAACAAAGATTCAATTTAGGCTTGAAAAAGTTGAATAAAAATATAGATATAGGTTTTTAGCATTTGCTTTGGTTTGTAACCCTTTGGTCTCCTTTATTTGAATTATAAGGGCTTGCATGCTCCGTGACCTTTGTTACAGTGATATTTATTCAGATTCAGTCAGATTTTATGATTGGCTTTGTAAATAGTGGTTAATAATTCTCAGCAATAGAAATCAAAAACCCCCAAAAACTGATTTTATTCAGACAAGTAAAACTTTCCAACATCTTGGATATTGCAGAACATCATATTTGATTTTTGTGTCTTCACAATATCATGGAATCTTGTTGTTTAAAATGAAAAATGAAACAAAAAAATTGTCATTGTCTATTTCTTTTATAGAAGAATTTACCACCATTTATACTGCTTGTGATAGTAAGCTAACAATCCATTGCATATATGAAACAATAAATCTGCAGTATCACCAAATTAATCCAGAGCTTTATAAAGGAACCAAGGGAAGAATGGTTTTTAATACTGGTTTTTACTACTTTTCCTAAAGCTCTCTGAATGATCATGATAAAATAGCATTGAAACATTTTTTTCCTTTCTTACAACAGTGCAAGATTATTTTTCTATTTCATTTGTGCTGCATGCAATTTTTTCTTCCGACAAGCGCTTGCAGGATTTTTTTTTTCAAAATCATCCACGTCCCCCCCCCCACCCCCCCCCCCCCCCCCCCTCAAAAGTAAATCTCTCATTTATCAGTATTTGAAATATTTGTTACAATATGCGTCTCAAAGTGTATAGTCAATCAATTACACTAGATTTTACAAAAAGTCAATTAGATCTTTTGGCCAAGTTACACAAGTTTTGCCTACAGCTACAATAAGCTGACTCGTCAAAGGTCACAGCGAATAAAATGAAACATGTTTGCATTTTGATCAAGTATAGATAATATAAAGAAAAGTCGAGTCAAATCAGTGCCGTTTTCGTTTCTTGCTTATTTCAACATTCTCTTTTCTGATAGAGTACAAACACGAACTACCCGGCTCGACTCACGGCCTGTTTCAGGTTGTTTCAAGCGACCGCAGTTCGTACTCAAAATTTTTTCGCGTTTGCTGTTTATTTTAACATTTACTCGTGCATTTAACACTTACATGTGCTGATAAAGTACAAGCACTAAAAGATTGGGTGACTTTGACTTTGGACTTGCGACGATTTTTGTTGCTTGTATGGCGACAGCCGACGTACAAAGTCCATCCAGAAAGGTTTTTACGTCCGAGTATCGAACAGCTCAACGGAGATGCGATGAAACGAGTTATTCCAAGCTGCAGAGTAGTACAATACAAAATGTGGCAATGAATAAGAAATTAACTATCAGCAATTTCCCCTAACATCCGACACATCCAATCTTAGCGAAATGTGAGCACGAAGTAAGTCAAGGAATCTCTAGGCATGATCTTACTAATGAGAGAAGTAGTCGTGTCCATCGATCATCTGACCATCTTGAAGGCTCCATTATTTAAACTCATCAGGAAGAGTCACGAGTAGAATTTCAACACTCCACGATAATAATTAAATACAGACCTTGTTTACAGAAGACAATCGGCTGAAGAATTCGAGTATTTATGATTTAAAATCATCCATGTCATCCATGCACATTTGAATAACACAGGAGACCCAATATCATATTTCCTTCAATCTCGTACCAAGAGCCCACATTACTTTCGACCTGCGGTCAATCACGTCGAGCATGCGCAGTAGCATAGTTAAACAATTTGCGAGTGAGTGAGTGAGTGACTCATTTGCATATTTTGACCCCTCACAATAACTCGTGGATTTGCAATCCACGAGTTAAAAATCAACAAAATCAAAAACAACTACAAAAAAAAAAAAAAAAAAAAAAAAACCAGAACAAAACAAAACAAATACAAAAACAAAACAAAACAAAAACAAAATCAAAACAAAAACAAAAAGGCGAGAAGATAACTAAGCATGTTGATAGTTTGGTAGTTGCTGCGAGCGAAGCGAGCAGCGACACTAATCTTGCAGTGGGGTTCCTGTGTGTCATGCGCGGCGTGTTTATAGCCAGCTGAGTTGACCTTCGCAACAATCCCAAGGTCAACCAATCAGAATCGAGGATTTGAAATGCTATTTTGATTAGCATTTCTTTGTACTACTTCATACCTACCAAGATAAAATACGAATGCCTCATTTTCTAGAATGTTGTAAATCCATTTCGCTATTATAGAAGACATAATAGAGAGTTTCACTAAAATATTTCCGAGTCTAATAAAAAAATACGAGAAATTCGCGCCTTTTCTGTTAGCGGACGCGCTGCCCAGTGGCGGGAAAAAGCATTTATTTGGACAAAACGACAGCCAAAGTCCTTCAACTTGTGAGTTTGTTTCCAACTAAACGTAAAGAAATATGATAGAAAATTACATCATTGCTTCAGTTTGCCGATCTCTTTGCTAATATGATGTTCTCTTTGAATGGAAAAACAAAGTTTTGGAGAAGTTTGGAGGAGTAAACAACACTGCTGAGTTTCGGTGACTGTGGATGTTTGTGGTTAGCGAGCCGAGGAGATAGTCTTGAGCAGAAATTTACTATAAATGTGAATCTGAGGCACTTGAAGTCCACAATTTCAAACAAAGAAATGGCTATCGAAACTACTTATTATCATCTTGAGAAATTCTAAGTGTTTCCAAGGATGTAAGCGACGTTTTCTCTTGGCTGATTCCTGCGTTTTTACGAGAGTCGGAGCATGCATCAAGCAGACCGTTTTTGAGAAAATCTAGTCAGCGTTTCAAGGTAACGAAAATAAAACTCATTATGTATAAATTAGTTCTCATTTTTGGCGATGTTATTTCTAAAGAGATGATTTATAAATCGTTTATTTTATCAAAGCTATTTGTATGGAAGCTGGTCTTACCGCGGTAGAGTTTAATTTCAGCGAACTTCAGTAAGTTAAAAATGGATAAATTTGCTGGTGCTTAGGACTTTTGCTTATGCTGCAACGTGGGCATGATGTACCATTAGTTGATATTGATATACAAAAATAGATTTTCAACTGGTAATATCACGAAATGTTTTTTTATGAAAACCACGAACGATTTCACTTTCCCAAATCAGATTAGGAAATGCTAACCAAAATAGCTGACCCATAATCCTTTTCGGGGAATGCATTCAACTCAGCTGGAGACCAGCTCTGATATCGACTCTTTGTTAGATTGAACGATGATTCGTGACGTCATCGAAATATGTTTGGAATCATCGGAATTAATGGTCAGTGATATATCACTTAAAATTATGTCAAGATTACAACTGCACTCACCACGCGACAACTGGTTACAAGCAGTTGCGAGATAAGTGGATTTAGTTGTGTTTTTACGTTTGTTATATGTGTGAAACACGGCATGGCGACATTATATGAATTAGGATTCAGTTGTTTTTTTTCCGAGGTAAATCCATTATTATTCACAACTATTATCAAGTTATGAATGAATAGAGTTGTCACTACCACGTAAACTTTTTATTTTCAAAAAAATATTTTTTGAACATCTCTCGCGCAATTTAAATGTAACGAATGTAACATTTTCATTTGCCCTGAAGATGGACACTCTGTCCGAAAGCTCGGTGTTATAATTAATGTTTACGTGGTAGTGACAACTGTATTCATTCATGGCTTCTCCCACGTACAATGGCCTCAGTTAGATATGATATTATCATCAAGTTGTTTATGTTACTAGAAGTAGTATGCATCAAGGTCACAAAATGCTAAGTGATATTTCTAGCTAGGGGAAGGCAATGTTCTTTTACGAGCTTTTCATCGATAGAAGCTAAATTCATGCTGCAAGACGATAAGTTGTATTCAAACGTTCTTCAAAGAGGTAAAATCTTACCGACAGCCACATCATATCGCTAAAATTTCTGGTGACAGAATCGACACTTTGATTTATTTACACAGACTACTCTTACGCAACATTTACATGTACAGTTCTTTGTCAGATTTTCTGTAAAGCCAAAGCTACACTTACGATATTTTGCTTGCAAAGGCGACACGATTTTTTGACCTCACCAGCGTTACAATTTTATACACCATGTTGGTTTATGAAAACCAGTCTTTCATGTCACGCCGCCTTTATTGCGAGCATTTGCTGCCAGCACTTCTCGCTCATGTAGATACCACGTCGGCGATTTCAAAAAATCGCGTCGCCTGTGCAAGCTAAAGATCGCTCGTGTAGCCGCGGCTTAATACAAAAGTATTCTTTATTCGCCTTAATCAGTTAGTTTTATCATCAATGCTATTAAAGACTGTGATTGTTTGAAAAGGTAATAAATTTGAATAAAATGTATTCTTAAAACTTGCAAGCACTAGTCGACCTGTTTGAAAACATTTTGAATAATACAGTATATGAGTACTTAAACAGCTCGCAGCACTTCACTTTCTGTTAGAAACGGCTAGTTTAATATTTCGACCGCCCTTAGGTGGTTACCTTCAGCAAATTAAAGTAACGACAAAGGCACGGAAGCGCTGAGGGGACTTCAGACTTCAGACTTCAGAGATAGCTATGTCTGAAGTCTGAAGTGGCCCACTATAGGACTTCAGACTTCAGAGAAAATAGCTTTCAGAAACAGGCTCCTCCAGCGGTAAAACAATGTAAAGTGGAGCTTTTAATTCGAGATATACCTATACATTTATAAGAGCTTCAGGACTTATGGACAGTTATTTTGAGCTTTATCTCCAATACTTTGACCTGAATATCGAACTCTAAATGGAGTACTCGAAACGAAGCTCCCGTGATTCAGACTATTTCCTTTGAGCTGGAAATCTACGAATTTCTCACCCTACATGTTGCTAAACGAACACATATAGAGGCAAGTCAATTATATTTCTCATTCAAGCATTCAAGAGATCTTGAGAGGTTTTTGTACTGAATTTTAATATCGAAATTCTGGACCAGACCATTGCATGGAACTTCTATTTTGACCTCAGGGTCCACTATACCTTTTGCGTGAAACGTGAATGACTGATTTATTTCGACGTGAAACATGATTTAAGGTCTAAAATCTTTTTGCGTCTACGTGAAAGGAACTGTTGATTTTTTTTGTGAACGTGAAAGAGATTTTCGAATTATCCGTGACGCGTGAAAAGACCAAATGTTTTTACGTGATTCAATTTTGTAAAGGGGTATAGGGGACCCTGTGACCTGGCGCGTTTGGTCACGTAATGTCTTTTATTCATATATAAAACATCTGAAACATAAACGAAAAAATACACGATTTGTTATTGTGTCAAAAACGCCTTTGTAGAAGTCTTTACAGCAAACAATTTAGATATATAGTGAAATAAAAAGTTGAATAAACTGGTAAATTTGCAGGTAATATTTGTGCATGTAATAATACCCATGATAATAGAAGGCCAAAGGCCATACTGGTAGCTGCTGACAGACAAATAGCATCACCCGTTGATCGACAACAAGCTCCTATTTTTCAAGTTGCTGGGCTTACAAAAGTTTTATTTCTTTATTTTTAGTTAGCCGGTTCAATAAAGGTCTTTACTACTGCGCTGGTTTGACTACAGGAAACCAGTGTACGCTTCGAGGAGCGTCTTGTTAAAACGTTAATTAACGACAACATGTCCATCGCTCTTACCCTAGCGGCAGCTTATCTAAATGTCTTTTTTCAGCCGATATTCGGCTCGCTTTCACCTGGGCACGAGTGAACGTACGGGTGGAAGAGGACACGTGTCATGAAACATAATGAAAGTCCGTATCTCTGAAGTCTGAAGTTCTATAGTGGGCCACTTCAGACTTCAGACTTAATTCAGAGATAATATGTTGCATATCTTTTTAAAACAACAAAACAGAGCAATGCACTTTGCATTTGCAGAAAACAGGATTTTTGATAAAAATTTTTTTGCTTCCCTGACGATCAAGGACCATGACACACATGTTGGGATAAGTGGTAAGTTTTTTTTGTCGGCAAAACTGAAGAGACAAAATCAGAAGGAGAGAACATTTGCTCTGATTAGCATGTGATCTAGCTAGATCAGAGGTGTACCCATCGATCCGTTGTTGATGGACTAAGATAACCAAATATTTACAATGCAGTCTCTTCGTAAAGCACATGAGTGGTATTTCTAACTCTCACAGTTGGTTGGATCTCAGAATTCTGACAGCACCTTAGTTTTCGTGAAATGGCGTTTCTAAAATCAGGCATACGCAGAACATAGACAATAGGATTAGCAAGGGAATTACCGTAGTGAAGAAACTTTGTCGACATTAACAACATATCTGGAATACAGGGACGACAAAACATCATGTATACACTTACAACTTGGAATGGTATCCACGCAATCAAGCTAACAAATGTGACAATAACAAGGGTAGTCGTTAGCTTTCTGTCACGTCCTTGATGTATTGCGCTATCACCCACTCGTGTCACGCAAGTGACTTTAATCAATATTAGAGTATATGCAATGATAACGCATGAGAGTGGTACCATAGTATTAAAGATATAAATTGATGACTGAAGAATCCCTACATGAAAAAGCGTTTGGTTGTGTTCCCACAAGTTCAAGAAGGTTATACTAAGGGCACAAATCAGTGCTATAATCCACGTCACTGCAATTCCAGTAATATATGGAGTCTTGGTTAAATTGCGATGCTTGAACGGAAAGTATGTTGCGTACGCTCGTTCAATGGCCAATGCTGCCAAACCATATACAGAAGCTCTTCCAAATAGAGTATCTTGCGTTATACTTACTTGAATATGGTCCCAAGTGATGCTAGCAACATTTTCTACCCAGTATATGTACATAGGAACTGATATCAATCCTACCAAGAAGTCAGCTACGGCCAGGTTTACAATGAGTACGTATTTGCGCATGCGCAGATAAGGAGTTCTTGTGAAGATCACCAGGGTGATAACATTTCCTACAATTATCACTGCAGCCTCAAGAACGAAAAGCAAAATGTACCACATTTGTGTGCTGATAATGTAGGATTAATTCTGAAAAAAAGTGTATTAATATTTCAATTTGAGAATTTTTGCTCTTTGCTGTTTACATTGTATAGTAACACGACGTACAAAACAATTATTTTGCAGCTGTATCTACTACTTAACAAATATAAAACGTTTTATACTTGTTTTATAAAATACACGAAGAGAAAAGAGTGAAAAATCTCGTTTTTGTTGGATATTACTCAAGAAATTCTCCCTACGATTCAAAGACAAAAGCTGTCCAATCAGCGTTGTCATTTTACAGTCGATCCTCGAGCTCTAAAATTCAGGAGAAACTTTCGCAAAAAAGAAAGAAAAGCGCCACTTTCTAAGGACAAAATAACTCCCCATTATTTCTAAGAGTTCTGAGACAACAACGAGAATGTTCTTTAATTGAAAAGTCGTAAAATGGATGAAAATTAACGATAATTCTTGGACCTGTGATGAAAAAAGAGCAACCAAGTCATGAGTGAAACTTTGCCGAGCCGACAAGGTCATTTTGTGTGGGGAAAATTGCTGTTTATGGAGCTTTGTGATGCCTGGATATCTGGATAAGACTGAAATCTGCTTGCATAAGTTGGTTAGTGCCCAAATTTTACAGTCTAGTAGTGCTCAACGAGTGATTTTTTGTCAAGTTCCGGATTTTTGTCTCTTTGATACGAAAAATAATCTTTCGAGATGAATGAATTAGACTTAGGCAGACAGAAAAGTTTTCAGTACCGTTATCTAAATGTTTTTTCATTGTTTACTATTAATATATTGCATTTATTGTAAATATGATTTAGGGCTATTAAATAAAGTAATTTAAGTTTTGAAAACGTTATTCTTGTCTCCTATTTCTGTGCTTTTCGGGCTAGAAGTTTTATTTGAGCGTAGCTACTGTACGTTCACCTGTTTGCAGTGTTCATTGAATTGTTTTCAGTCTGTAGATTTTGGTTTCATAAATTGACAAGCACTTCCTCTTCTCTTTTTATCAGCAGAGGTTTGGTGTTTTCTATTTTGTTTCTAAAGTATTAGGTTCAAATTAAACACGGAAAAACATTATTTGCGATTGATTGTAATGAGCTCGAGCGGCACTGAGTTTTCAGAGTTTTCCTTGAAAAAAGTATAAAGACTGAATCAAAGGAGAATCAAGTTTGCTCTCACTTCACCAATTTTTTCTCGCGGAATAAGTAGTGTTTGGTGCAAGTTGCTCATTATTGTATTCTTACAGATAGCTGCTTAAGATGTCCGACCGGAGTCATAAAATTGCCACTTTGACTAAGGAAATATGAACCCTTTTTAGTGTTTGCTAGTCATTATTTTAAAGCCGCGGCTACACGAGCGATTTTTTGCTTGAAAAGGCAACGCGATTTTTTGAAATCACCAATGTGGCAGTTACAAATGCTGGCGACAAAGGCGGCGTGACACGAAGGACTGGTTTTTATATACAAATGTGCTGCAAGAAATTCTAGCGTTGGTCGTGTAAAAAAATCGCGTCGCCTGTGCAAGCAAAAAAATCATCCGCAAAGCCACAGCTTAATTCAATTCGGGATTGTTCATAACGCATTTTTTAATTTTTTTCGATTAAAGGTTTTTCTTTTCAAAAGAACTAGTGAGCAGCACTACGAATTCTAAATTGTAAAACGTTTTTATGATTTCCCAGGCTATGCCGCTCAAAACTATTAAGATGTGCTGCTTTTCCTGAAGCTCGTTTACTGGGCAGAATGAATGAATTCTGCCAGCTCACGTACAGCCCCCCGTTCTCAAAACGATCTAAATACATACTAAGTAAGTAGTAAACTTCTTTACATGAAAGCCGTAATGTGGTTTAAAGAGGGTCTCAATGGGGGGGTATCAGTCACGACTCACGCTTAAAAAAATCGCTTTTTCACGACTCACGGTTAATTTTTCCGAATCACGGTTAACTTAAGCGTTTTGAAGAATTTCCGATATAGCACGAAGAAAAAAATTCGTTTTGAATTGAATTGCTGTTTCTTTTTGGCTGCTTGTCTCTTTGGCAAAAATGTTAATACATTTTAAAACTTTATTACTACGTTCAAACTTCCAGATCTTTGTTGATATGTTACTTGGCAGCTGACGATCAACTCGTGGCGTATAGCTTACCTTTCGCTTGACAGTGTTTTCAAACACTCTTGGGCCTTAGCGACTGCCATAAATTAGTAAAGACTATGCATTTGCGTAATATGAACAATCACGATGATGCGTCTAGTTAGTTATTAAAATTAAATTCGTCAGAATTGGTCATTAATCTTTAAATGGACCTTATACCGCTCACAGGGCTTCTCTTCACCCGTCCGATAGAAGCTTACCATGTCTCTTATGACGGACATGGTCTTATAAACACAAGAGTTTTCTAAGTATTCGAGTACAAGTACAAGTCGAAGCAAAAACTATCACACGGCGAATTACACAAGTTAGTCAATCACTGACACACTGAAGAGAGTAAAAACTGAGACGCCTGGACAAAGACCACCAAGAGTGACAGTGATCATGAGCGCCTGGCTGACGCCTAGTCAACTCGCCCAGGAAGACCTAGGTAACGCTCAAATGTCATTGGTCTCACGCCCCAGCGCCACAAGAAAGTTCACCTAGACTTTAGATCACTTAAATGCACTATAAAAAACGAAAATCACGGCTCATGCTACAAAAATTATTCACGGCTCACGGTTACTTTTTTCGAATTTTCACGACTCACGGTTAATTTTTTAAGCGTTTCACGACTCACGCTTAACCCCATTGAGACCCTCTTTAAAGTTAAAACTGTGATATTCACAGAGAGAACAATACACTAGGGCTCTGGCGTTTGAAAGCGGGTTAGTGCTGGCCTAGGTTAAATATATATCACACCGTTCTATTATCTCGACGCCCTTTACACTCATGGAGATAAAATGAACGTTTACGCGTTAAACTAGGCTTTGGAGTACCTGTTTAATATCTGGAACCGTCAGAAATCCAGTTGCATGGATGAAATGGACTGAGAAATGATACGCTTGTTTTTGAATTTAACCGAATGGAATAAAATATATACGCAATGATTCCGTGCATCACGGTAAAAATAATAAACTTTTCAATAACAACAAATTATGTGCCCACTGACTGCAGATTGTGTCTACAACTTATCATTGACTTCTGGATATTGAACGTTTCCTTGGCAGTTAGTGACCGTAATGTAAAGAACATCATGGAAACGTCAACTTCAAAGACATATAATTAAAGACAGGTGAAAATCTCTTCCAAGGGCCAAAGAATTGCTAATGCATACAGTAAGATCACGAAACAACAACAACAACGTACAACAACAATTCGGAGATATTCGGAGATATTAGCATGTGTGCTACAATGAAATCCGAATTTAAATAAAGTTTATTATATTATTGTTTTGTATAACAACAACAACAACAACAGCAACAACAACAACAACAACAACAACAACAAACTTGATTCGAACGAATGTACATTGTACGAACCTGTAATTCTGTTCTTTGTGTTTGTCTGTCTAATTTGTGAATTAGACAGACCGGTGACCGGTGAAGTGAACCCGTTCATACGGTCACCTTCAGCCCAAAAGAATTTGGTCGTATATATATTTAGTTATAGTGGGATTTAGGGGTTGGGATTATATAGACCTAGTAGTCGACCCTGAGTCCTTTTGTCTCGGGGCCCTGTATGAGAATATGCATTTGTATCTCGTACTGAATTCTTGAATAAATAAATAAATGACTAGACAACTGCAGTTAATGGTGAAAGGCCGGTGCTCTCACCACTCGGCCAAGCACGCCACCCAGGCAATGTGCACGAGCGCCATTTTTTTAGAACAAAGCATGAGGGGAAATAGAGTCTTTACACTATTTTATGCCCGCTTAAATAAAGCCAAAAAGGCAGCATGCCATAACCAACAACATCTAAGTTTGTTCAAAATGCCAATGAAAAGGGGCATAATTTTGATTTTGGAAACACGAGAACAGTTGACATAGAGAGCGATTTCCGTCATAGTTTGTTTCTGGAGGCATGGTTATATTCCTCTTATCAATAGAACACACTATTATTAGAGGGGGGTTTAGAAGAGATTACGTGTCATTAGATGTCGTGGCAAAGCTGTATAAATGGGGTGGGCGCAAGGCGAGAATCCACTGTATTTGTCAGTTTACCTAAGAGAACTCTTAGTTAACGACTCACATCTTTTCTTTTTTATTTCACACATAATACATCCAAAACCTCTAGTACTTTGTGGTTATACTTGGCATGCAGTCTTTTTTAGTGATGATGACAGGAATGAAGTGGATTTTTAAGTTACAGCGCCTAATTCCTCAGTCATCGGCTATCACACATATATATGCGCCGGTACCTGATTTTTGGACGGCCATGGATCATGCAAGGAGAGCTTTTGAAAATCAAGCTAGCACACACAGCTTCTCTTGCTTTCCATGTTGAGGGCTTAAAATATCACCAGCGCAGAGCAAGGGTAATTACCGTATGATTTTGCTTTGATGAAATGTTGTTCGAGTGTCCAGCTCTGTCCTTTTTAGTTACAGACTTGATAGCGCACGCTTTTTATCATATCAAACTTATCCCTATGAAAATATGTCCTTCGCACGGCCATGAAGTCTATATTCATATTTGCACTGTAAATTTTAAAGAGTAGTTTTTACTCCGAAAATCGAGTAACAAAACGGTGACAGAATGACCCCGATTTCGGAGTTAAAATTACTCCACTGTCGAGGGAGTTAAAATAACTCCATGTGAGGAGTAAAAAAGGTACTCTGCATTTGGAGTAAAATTGACTCTTTCGGGGTGGTTATTACTCTGCATTTAGAGTAAAATCAACTCAGTACCCACATTATAGGATGATAAGAACTTCTCTCAATTTGTAGTTAAATAGGCCAGGTTTTGTGACAAAATTACCCGGAATTTGGAGTCGGGGATTGATCGATTAATATAAATTTCATTTTCAAAAACAGCGAAAAGCTTTCAAGATTTCACAAAGAAAATAGAAAGTCCCCTATTCATTCTACAAAAGACTAAAAAATTCCTTACTTGAATTCACTTGCGTGAAAAAAAGATAGAAAAGGTCAAGGAAAATTGTCTAATCTAGAATAATTTTAAAATATCTGAATCAAAAGATCGATAAGCCTGATTTTTTCTGGATTTTTCCTTCAACAATTGACGGAAATAACGATCACGCGAACGCTCGCCATCACAAACCCAACGGCAAAAGCTAACGAAAAACAAATCAATCTTTTTAAATAAAGAAATTTTTATGATGAATTCCAGGTTGAAATTTTCTTTTTTGATTCTCTTTCATACAATAAGTGTCAAGAAGATAGATGACATTGTTTAGTTTTTATGAAAGCGAAGTTGAGTTAACTTACCAACTCTGTGTCAAAGCCTGATTCAAAAGAAAACTTTGAATCACAACCTAAGAGTCATTTTTTTACCTAAAAACAGTTGTGATAAAGAAAAACCACAAAACGTTCAACAAAACATAATTTATTTACCATTTTCTACTCTAAAGAGCGAGTTTTTAATTGACAAAGTACGTTGTTCCAGGACACTTCATGTAAAAGCTCACCAAGGGCTTGGCAATACGATAACTTCACAGAGCAAAAATCCAACAAAAAAGATCTCAATCGTCTAAAAAATTATACCAAAGCAATCATAGAATTTTTTTGGCAGTCTGAGATATCAGATGAAAGATACGAAATTAATAGGAAGTACCTTATAGAGTGATTTTGTCCAAAACTTCTGTCCACCATTTTGTTTTTCAAAACTGCTCTATTTTCTAACTTAGCTTTGGCGCTAGATGAAACACTGCGTGCTGATTGGTGAAAATTCAATTTCATTGTTTTTCCGGTGTTTTCATTGGCTAAAGCCAGGGTAGAGTTATTTTAACTCCTCTTTCACTCTATCAGGTAGAGTTGTTTTAATCCCAGAGACAGAGTTGATTTTACTCCACTTTCCATAACCCCATTACTAGAGTGAAAACAACTCTAGTTCCTGTTCAGAGGAGTAGATTTTACTATACTCCTTTTTTGGAGTCACTTTTACTCCGTTCAAATTACTCTCCTTGGCAGAGTACTTTTTACTCTACCGTAAGAGTAAAAACTACTCTCTAAAATTTACAGCGTGGGCAGTTTACCAATTGAAGATGGGAGTAACATTTGCTGTACGCCAGTTTAGAGGTAGATAACCAATATCAACAGACAGGCTTGGAAGATCTTTTGAAGAACTGGAGTAATGCTGCTCGCGCAGTATTTAAGTACTCGTGGACAGATGCCATTCGGGCCTGGTGCTCAGTTGTGTTCATTTAGATTCGTCAAGAGTTTGTGAACACCATCTGAGTCAATTTTCAGAGGAGGTATGATAGGAAGGCCCAGATTCCTCTTGAGTGGCATACTTTGCGCAGTTTCTTTTGAAAACACAGATTGAAAATGGTAGAGTATGTATGTTAATGACTTCAGCAACTGTACTAATGCTTTTGAATTTCACCTCTTTGCAGATGACACAAATATCTTTTGCAAAAAAAAAAGTTTACTATCGCTAGAAGCAACACTTAATTATAATCTTAAAGCTGTTACTGATTGGCTAAATAGTAATCGTCTTGCACTAAATGTTGACAAAACTATAGCTTCGTTATTTTCCATCCTCCACAAAAGAAAACAAATTATAATGTTATCCTAAATATTAACAACAAAAGAATTGAAAATGTTTCTTATATTAAGTATCTAGGCATCTTTATTGATTCGAATTTAAGCTGGAAACAGCACAATATGTTGCCTCCAAATTACGAAGAGGTTGTGGCCTTCTCTACAAGCTTCGACCATTTGTCAATTCAAATTTACTTTTAAAATTTTGCTACTCATTAATATTTCCATTTTTGACATATGGGCTGACAATTTGGGGAAATACATACCCTACTTCTACTCGACCAATTGTAATTCTCCAGAAAAGAATCATTAGGACCATGAACTGATTTCTCTTCTTATGATGCTCATACTAGTCCAATTTTTAAAAAAATTAATATTATCAAATTTACGGACCTTATAAATTACCAAAGTTCTCTCTTTATGTTTGAATTTTATTCAAAGAAATTACCTTGTGCATTTGAAAATTTCTTCACCTCAGTCAGTGACGTTCATAATTACAATACAAGGTTGGCTTCTAAAAATTCCTTTTACATTCCTCCCGCTAGGACAAACTATGCTAAATTCAGTATAAGATTTAATGGGGCAAAAATCTGGAATTCAATACCTGATGAGTACGATGAGTACAAGGATTGCTCGAAATACAAATTTAAACGACTCCTGAAAAATGATCTTATAAACAATTATTGATTTGCTGAATTAATTTAATATTAAAACTTTGAATTATCTTCATAGAAAATAGAGTAAATTGTATATTTGTATTTATATTTATTTATATATTTGTGTGTACTTCAATCACACAACGTTTTCCCCTTTTTCATGTTAAATTTCTAATATTAAACTATTAATGTAAATGTATACCTTTTATATCGTATTGCTTGAATGTATATTATTTTTGTGTATTTGTATATTGTAAGTGTGTCATATCTATGAGAATTTCTAAATCTGATTGTACGTATGAAGTTTATTCAGTTTTCTTTCGCTATAATAATCTACACTTTAAATTTATTCTCTGACCTCTCAATTAATTCAATTATCTTAATAACTAATATCTTATGTTAACTACTAAATTAGCTCTGCTATTTAGTTGACATTCGCCATTACAAGTCCGTTTTAATTTTTTTGTATATATTTATATATTTTAGTTGTAAAAAACAATGGTGTGAATAAACAATATATATATATGTTCAAAGTATCAGCTTTGGCTTTGGCAGATGATACACTGCATGCTTCCTGAGTCGGTTGTTAATGTGGAAATCCCAAAAGCGTTCCTTTTCAATGACTTTACGTAGTTCCAAAAGGGTTTTGAATTGTTTGATTCCAGTGAGGCTCCGATATTGGAGACAAACTTACGGTACTGTTTCCTTATAAGTCTATCGACGGAGCGACGATGTTTCTTGAACGTAGCCCATGCTTCGTCAGTACCAGATCTTTTTGCCTTACGATAGAGATTTTTTCTTCAGGGCTCTTTTGATGTTTGTATCAATCCAAGGCTGACTCGATTTATTGGAACTACGTTTACTTGGGATGTATTTTTTCCATAGAATTTGTAAGAGTGGAATAAAAAGTATTCCACATCTCATCGATGTCCTCAGGCTTGTATGGAGGATTAAACTCAGTGGAGTCGATGTTAATATTATCAATATCTTTAGAGATAGCTTAGTAGTTAGCTTTTTTCCATATAAAATAAATACGCGACGTGAAGGAGTTTGAGTTTTCTGTGGCTTGATGGTGCATGAGATTTCCACATAGTCGTGGTCACTAATACCAGGCTTAACTACGATGTGCTGTTTGTCAAAAACAAGTCCAGGATGTTGCTCCCCCGTGTGGATTCTTCGACGAGTTGTTGTAGATTATGGTCAAGTACAATTTCGATGAGAGCTTTACTTTGTGCCGGATATCTACCAGATGGCTTGAAGAAGTTTGTGGACCATTCAATGTCGGGTAAATTAAAGTCACCAAGTAGCCAAATGTTATCTTGAGTTGAGATCTTGTCCAATGAGTGTCTGATGTGTTCTATATAGGACTCATCTGAGGTCGGAGGTCTGTAAAAAGCACCAATAAAAGCTGATCGTGAGCCAGACTTATTAATAGAAAGCTGGGTCCAAAGCAGCTCACAGTCATTATCAGCGAGGTCAGGTCTGGCGGAAATCGTAAGAATAGATTTTGCAGCAATAAAGACACCCCCGCATGGGGATCAGATTTTCTATCTTTCCTGCATGAAGACTTGATAGGATGGTAGAAAAATTTCACTTAAATAATGGGAGCGTGATAGCCACGATTCAGTACCAATCACGATATCTGGATCCTCATCTTCCAATAGTTAAGAATTTAGCTTAGACTTTGCTGTAAGTCAGAAGATCGCCCAGGACCATGTAAAACAAAGTAAAGAATGGTTGTAACCAATAGCCATCGTGTGGTAAGACTAAACAAGGACATGATCAGTGCCACGGAACGTTCGAGCCAGATATAACGCAGAAGCGAGGTCCCGAGTTGATCTAACAATCTTCAACAGATCCAGTGGACCAGAGAAACCCTGTAATCCAAAGAACCTCGACCATGAGAAGATGATAAACCAACATGCTCCAAATGGTGTGGAAAATTTAAGCTCTTGGCGTCCCCAAAAGCGAAAATTTGGTTGAAATTTACGGAGCTCACAAAATGGCGTCCGTCGTCCTTGATGACCGCTGATAATATATTTCAATATTATTAAGAAGCATTCAGGAAGTTAACAAATTGAGTAGACATATAATTAAGCTCACGTACTCGGTCTCGTGTCACCATTTCTGACAGATTATTATTAATAGTTCCGTAGAGTGCTTACAATATATCCGCGAAAAACTTTGTAAGGAATTGCACTAATTACTCGTGCCCAGGCCTTTAGGCCGGGAACGAGTTATAAACTGCAAATGTTTTTTTTCCCCTCTTTCGTCTCGAGAATGCGGCATTCTTGCGCAATCGGTGACGTGTGCACTCCTGATTGGTTAAGAACGTAAGAAACAATGCCCTTCATTCTTCACCTTTGAGCGCGTGCAAACTCTTCGTAGTGAAGGCAAGCCAGGAACTTTAGGAATGCAAGATGGCCGACTTCAAAGAAAATAGCTTTCAGAGACAGGCTTTTCCTACAGTAGAACAATGTAATTTGGAGCTTTTAACTCGAGATATACCTATATACTTATAAGAGCTTCAGAATGGGCTGTTATTTTGAGCTTCGTCTCCAATACTTTGACCAAATATCGAACTCTAAATGGAGTACTTGGAACAATGCCCTCGCGATAAAGACTATTTCCTATGAGCTGGAAATTTACGATTTCCCCTCATCCTACATGTTGCTAAACGAACATACATAGAAGCAAGTCAATTATATTCCTCATTCAAGCATTCAAGAGATCTTGAGAGGTTTTTGTACTGAATATTAATATCGGAGACCATTGCATGGAATTAGGTTCCATTGACCTTGTATTTTGCATTAGGTCACGTAACGTCTTTTATTCAATATATAAAACATCCGAAAAATACAGGATTTGTTATTGTGTCAAAACACCGTTGTAGAAGTTTTTACAGCAAACATTTGAGATACAATTAGATACTAGTGAAATTAAAAAAAAATGAATAAAACTGGTATATTCGCAGGGAATATTTTTGCATGTCGGATGGCAAACACTAAAGCCGCGGCTACACGAACGATTTTTTGCTTGCACAGGCGACGCGATTTTCTGAAATGATCGGTGAAAGGTGAAAATCGCGCGTGTAGCCACCCTTGAACAAGCGACGCGACACCTTAAAAAATCGCCAAAAAAGGTCGCGAGAAATTCAAAGAGTTGAATTTTTCGCGACGAAGTCGCGGACTTTCTCTCTCATGTAGCCACTCCGCGACTTTTTCTTCGTACTTCGTACATTTAGGTAATATATTCACTACTTGTTCTTCAATTCTTCCAGATTATTTTGACCGACAAAACCACAATTTGTTTATTTATATTTTTGGATTTCATCGCCAACATTTATCGTCAGCTTTTGTCGCTTCGTGTAGCCACCACCGCGCGCCGATCATTTCAGAAAATCGCGTTGCCTGTGCAGGCAAAAAATCGCTCGTGTAGCCGCGGCTTAATAGCTGCATGCTGACAGACAGATTGACTAATCAGATATTCAAAAAAGGTCTTATGTTACGGTTAACTATTTCCCGGAATGGTGAAGAATGCGTGAAACGGCTCCGCGGAGAAGAGGTCTCCCGGGGCACGAGTGAACGTACGTGTGCGTCTAGTTTGCACTATAGAAAACAAAGGATTTCACGCTATTTAGTACAATTTAGTTTGCTAACTTTTTCACGGATATATTGTAAGCACTCTAGTTTAGATGTATTAAGTAAAATAAAGGATATTTTAGTGCTTTTGGCTAAATTATCGT
>JALIZF010000687.1:0-61451 GCA_029948255.1 Telmatactis stephensoni | reverse complement strand
GAAGAAATAAGGGAAAAATACAGCATAATTCTAGCATAACAATAACACCATAGCAATGAGGACAAAGGATTATATTTCTAGTATGAACACCACATCATATTTCACACAACTTTATCAGTACGTCTTTATTGACCTCTCCCAGAGACACCAAGGCGGCCATCGTTCAAGCAGATTTGTAAACTACTCGCTAGAAAACTTAAGCCACCGAAAAGCATTTTTACTGAATAATCCTTTACTGCCGGGCCAACGCTCACCCGCTCGCTGGTGGGCTTGGTAGGACCCTTAAAGTTAAATCTGTCATCACTGTTCCCCTTACCTGTCAAGATAATCCAATTATACGAGCAGACGAGAGAACAAAAGAAAGGGCTGTGTTGCTTACCCCTCTCACTTAGAGTGATCTTAAGTCGAATTTGATTAACTTATTAATATTAATCGCTAACTAAAGTTTAGCAGAGCGGGAACTGGACCCCAATTGGAAAAGAGTATCGATATTCAAACCGTTGGAACGTTCGTTTGACCAAAGATAAAGCATTATAACAGCTAGAACAGAGGCCAGAAAGGTCAAAAACAGAGGAAATAATGTGACTTCAGAGCTTCAAAGGATTGGCTGCAGATAAGTACAACTTTTAACTTGATTTATTACACATAAACACAACGACTTTGTCCTAGTGCCCTTGCTCAAATATATCCGCAAGTGGATAGACCTTCCTGTGTGTGGTACTCTCAGTAATGTATTTCTCCCTTTTAACAAATTTGGTCTAAATATCTTCCCTCCTTCAGTGAAATTTATACAGTGCCAGTCAATTCGCCGTAAAGCCCTCAATAAATGTCTATATTGAAAAATATACTATAGCGAGTTATGTTACACTTATTTCAATTAAATTTGTCGCATCAAAAAGCATTAGGGTATGAGTTCAGGTGAATTAAATCCATATAACTTACAGCGTTTTGAAAAAAAAATCACCGTCAGATCAGAAACGAGATATTTTATTTATTTTTTAATGATAAAAAGGGTTAATATGATAGCTCTGCCTTGCTATGGTGATCAGCCACGTGATCATTTTTACAAAAAAAGCAATCCTCAAATCATAGAATTTAATACATAATTCATTCATGAGAGTTAAAAAAGTTGACATCAAAGACTTCCCTTGAAGCTCGAACGGGTCAAAGATTCCCTAAAACTATATGGACCCACATTAATTTGCCGTGGCTAAGTTTGAGTTTGCCGTGGCTAAGTTTGAGTTTGCCTTGGCTAAGTTTGAGTCTGCCGTGGCTAAGTTTGAGTTTACCGAGGCTAAGTTAGTTTGCCGTGGCTATAAAGTTTCAGTTTGCCGTGGCTATTAAAGTTTGATGTTTGCCGTGGCGAAGTTTGAGTTTGCCGTGGCTATTAGCCACTTAAAGTTGAGTTTGCCTTGGCGAGGTTCGAGTTTGCCGTGGCTAAGTTGAGTTTGCCGTGGCTAAATTTGAGTTTGCCGTGAAAAGATTGAGTTTGCCGTGAGAAGATCGAGTTTGCCGTGACAGTTGTGGGCCACCGTACTTAGAGTCTTATTTGCATTCAGTAAGCTTAAACCCATGAAACTTTACTAATAAGCTTAAGTTACTATTTCGTACTATTTTGTGGCAATTCTATTGGCTTCTATTGCTCAAATACTATTTTGCACAATTGAATAATAAGAGTTTCACGGGTTTTAATACTGGTTCATGCACTCTAGGTACGTACCGTTTTTCTTCGTTTTCGTGGACTGCTCTCCGCCATTACTCTTTCTTCTCTCCTGCGCGGAATGCTGGGAGCAACCTCGTTCCCAGGGCCTTCCCTTCTCGCTTTTTGTCAAGATGATGGCGTGACACAAAGGAGCGGCTGCATAGGAGGCTCGTTTCCGCCTCTTTTATACTTGAGTTGATAGCTTTCAGTGCCTTTTAATGATTAGCTAGGTTTGGTTCACTCTCTCCCTTTATTACCTCTGTCCTCCTCTGACATTGTTACTAATTTGCAACGACGTTACGTTGTTACCCTGTTACCTCAGTTACCCTGTTACCTTGTTACCCACTCTGACATTGTTACTAATTTGCAACGACGTTACGTTGTTACCCTGTTACCTCAGTTACCCTGTTACCTTGTTACCCAGTATTACTGGGTAACAAGGTAACAGGGTAACTGAGGTAACAGGGTAACAACGTAACGTCGTTGCAAATTAGTGACAATGTCAGAGGAGGACAGAGGTAATAAAGGGAGAGAGTGAACCAAACCTAAACCCTGAAAAACCCTGATGTTACCTCAGTTACCCTGTTACCTCTGTTACCCTGATACCTTGTTACCCAGTTACCCAATTACCTTGTTACCTCAGTTACCCTGTTACCTCTGTTACCCAGTAACCTTTGTTACCCTGTTACCTCAGTTACCCTGTTACCTCTGTTACCCTGTTACCTCTGTTACCCTGTTACCTCTGTTATCCTGTTACCTCTGTTACCCGTTACCTTGTTAACCAGTTTCCCTGTTACCCTGTTACCTCTGTTACCCTGTTACCTCTGTTACCCTGTTACCTCAGTTACCTTGTTACCTCAGTTACCCAGTTACCCTGTTATCTCAGTTACCCTGTTAACTCAGTTACCCTGTTACCTCTGTTATCCTGTTACCTGTTACCCTGTTACCTCAGTTACCCTGTTACCTATGTTACCCTGTTACCTATGTTACCCTGTTACCTATGTTACCCTGTTACCTCAGTTACCCTGTTACCTCAGTTACCCTGTTACCTCAGTTACCCTGTTACCTCTGTTACCCTGTTACCTCTGTTACCCTGTTACCTCTGTTACCCTGTTACCTCTATTACCCGTTACCTTGTTAACCAGTTTCCCTGTTACCCTGTTACCTCTGTCACCCTGTTACTTCTGTTACCATGTTAACCAGTTACCCTGTTACCTCAGTTACCTCTGCTACCCTGTTACCTTTGTTACCCTGTTACCTCAGTTACCCTGTTACCTCTGTTACCCTGTTAGGTAACTGAAGTAACGGTAACTGAGGTAACAAGGTAACTGAAGTAACAAGGTAACTGAATTAATAAGGTAACTGAAGTAACAAGATAGCGTGAAGTAACAAAGTAACTGAAGTAACAAGGTAACTGAGGTAAAGGGGTAACAAGGTAACAGGGTAACGAGGTAACAGAGGTAACAAGGTAACTGAGGTGACGGGGTAACTGAAGTAACAAGGTAACTGAAGTAACAAGGTAACTGAAGTAACAAGGTAACTGAAGTAACGGTAACTGAGGTAACGGTAACAATTTAAAGGCTACAGGTTAACGGAGGTAACAAGGTAACTGAGGTAACAAGGTAACAGGAAAGTAACTGAAGTAACAAGGTAACTGAAGTGACAGGGTAACTGAAGTAACAAGGTAACTGAGGTAACAGGGTAACAAGGTAACAGGTTACAGGGTAACCACAGGCTTCCCAATCTGATTAACTGAGGATTTTGTTTAGGTAGTTGTGGGGTTCCTGTGGTCTAACGGTTATTTCAAAGCCGAAAATACCCCGTTTCAAATGCTCTCAATATCACTGATTTTTCTAACATCATGGCAACTATAGAGTTCAAAAATAAAGTTTTATACTTCTTTAATCCTTCTGTGTAGTTTATTTTTCATTTTGAAGCCTCTAAAGCGAGTTTTGGGGGCGGTGGTTTGATGTGGTGACTCGCAGAGGTAATAGAGTAACAAGGTAACAGGATAACAAGGTAACCAGAAGATCAACCAGAAGATGAAAAAACAAAACAGTAGTCCATAAAACACCACCTCCATGAAGTATAGTACCAACAAAAAATGAAGATTCACCAATCGGAGTGCATTTATAGTAAAACTCGACCTTGGGTAAGCGCGAGTGTTGCCTGCCAAATTTGAAGGGTTTGGGACCAGCTGTGTCACCTTCAAGGACCAGATCTGGCACCCCGGGTACCCTTGGGAATGGTTTTGTAAAGAATTCGCCGCTCTCCACCCCAATGAGTAAACTAGTGAAACACAAGATGAAATTTTATCGGGGAGATAGTTAACAAGTTAACGACGGTTGACCTTGATGCTACAATTGTAGCGCAGCAAGCCAACGATTTTCCTCCTCCAGTATTAAAGTCTGTCCTTAAGACATGTAAGATAATATATTTTATTACCAACACTAGTGTTTATTAATACAACGGTCTAAAGTGAATCCGAAGTAATGATTTACTAAATGCGTATTCCTCCCCGTTGTGAGAGTTGTTGTTCTTGAACTTCGCCAATTTGGAATAATTCAGTTGTTCCTCCAGTATTCAAGTCTGTCCTGAAGACATGTTAGATATTATTTTATTACCAACACTAGTGTTTATTAATAGAACAGTCTAAAGTCATAGAATCAAAAGCAATTTACTAAATGCGTATTCCTCCCCCGTTGTGAGAGTTGTTGTTCTTGAACTTCGCCAATTTGGAATAATTCAGTTGTGAAGCACTGGAAAACATTTTCAAATTTCTAATAGAACTTGAGGAAATACCCCCCCCCCCCGGGGGGGGGGGGTACTCCCATATATTTGCTATATAGGTATGTGCCGCCCTCCAGGGTATGGTTTTTGAGCTCGTGTCTTAATTAGACAGGGTATATAATTTCTCTCGAGGTGTCTTAGACTGGGTTTACGTTTTGACCCCATTTAACGGAATTAACGGAGGAAAAGTCCGGGTGTTATATTATGGATGGTAAATTTAATTCTGGATCAATTTTCTCTACGTACAATTCATTTATTAGTTGTCCTAAAAGAATGAAGTTGAATGTCTTATATAGGGTACACAATTCATAACAGTTCAATCTTGAATAGGGTATATGTTTTTGCCTATTTGTCTTGAATAGGGTATGGATTTCCAAGATTTTGCTGTCTTAAATAGGGTCAGGGTTTGGAGGGCTGGGCGGGACACCCCTATCAGATTTAAGGACAAGTGCCCCTTCCCCCCCCGGGGGGGAAATACCTGGCCTTGTTTAATGGCTGTTTTATTAATTGTATCAATAGGAGATAAACCATTTCCAACGAACTCACAGGACGGCAGTGTGCAATCTGTTTAAAAATTCAGGAACGAGGAAGCCATTGATAAATCCCCGATAAATCGAAACTTCAAAGTTGCTTTGAAGGAGGAGTTTGCTTACAATCCACTTTAAATACATGACAACGGCCACTTTCGAGGATTTCAAACTTCTGTTTAGTCTCAATTTCTTCTACTATTGAAAATCTAGCTGAATTATGAAAACGCGACTAGCCAATCAGCGCGAAGCGAGCTAGCTCAGGTTCGTCTACGTAGCCCATGACGGGAAAAAATTGTCCAATCTCAGCTTCCTCAGTGGGGTAGGGCCCAGTGCAAGTACTTTATAGCTCACCATAATTGCTATTTTTTTCAACAGTTTATAACATATTAAATCCTTTTATACTTTTTTTATTAAAAATATTGTGATTTATTCAAAATTGGGAAAGTATTATTAATATCTTTCAGTTTCTGTGACCACCCTCCCTCAGTCTTGACATTTTGTCAGTACTTTGTGCGGGTTTTACTGTGTTGATTCAGGTACCGATCTCTGCAGAGAATGTCATTTGAAAGCCGTTCTAGACCAAAGTATCGCAATATTATCTATTCCATGTCCTCTCCGTTGGCTTTATCTTCCTCGAAAAGAGCTATTGATGCCAGCTGTGCCGCTCTAACAGCATTCGCATTCAAAAACTCGACCCCATGTGTAATAACTTGCCGTTGATAAACAAAATGAACCACATACTCCAACATGACCTAACGGCAAAATATTTAGCATGCCAATAAACTAGAATATCGTGATTCAAATAATATAACTGGAAAAATTGGCTCAATAAATGAACAGAACTTGGAAATACTAAATTAATACTGTACTTGACTTGAATTATGAATGATGACGATGAAAACTTAAATTGGTAAATTCTTAATTGATAGACTACTTCAATTGACTTGGTTTTAAACTTGATAAATATACTTTTTTTCTTGGCCTAAATCCTAAATATTATTCAACTCGTTCGGTTGAAAACCTGAATTTTTATGCAAATTTATATATACCTAAATGAAAAACAAAGGGACAATGATTCCCAAAGGACAAACAAACAAAAACTATTCTACACCGGCCAACCGGTCCCGGCCAACCTCCTATCGTGGAAGGAAATCAACTAAATGTTTTTTGCAAGAAGCATATACATTTTGATATGTAATGGAAGTAAGGAAGTATCCCGTGAACATTTCACAGCATATACAAATTTTTTATCTGTTGTATATTTTGGCCGTGAATAAAACTGTTCAAACTGTTTAAGAAAAAAATATTAAAAAAAACTATCAATACGTGTGAGCGTTGTTTGATCTCTGACTATCATAGCTAAGCCCGTGAATAAAATGCAAATTTTATAATAAATACACTTGTACACTTCGGTTAAGCTTGCAACCGTGAGTTGTGGGTTTTCCCTGCGGTTTGTTTTCATTTCTTCGCAACTCTGCATTGCAAGGCTTACGGGCTCACGGTAGACGAACTTGGGTTAATTTGCATAAAGGCCTGGTTGCAAATAATTCAGCTAGATTTTACTGCAGCTTCATAAACAGAACTTGCCTCAACATCTTGAAGCCGTATGAAGCTCTATTCTATCAGAGTTTTGATAGAGAATTTTGAAACATTCACTGGATCTCGTAGAGGAATCCGCGAAGGGACGTTGTAACGCTAATTGATATGGACGCCATATTTATGAGTGAACAAAATTTTCCCTGCTACACCCGTGTCAAAAAAAATGGCAAGACAATTTTATACGGTCCCCATCCCGGTCCCTAAATGATTGTCGATGCGCAGTAGTGACATCACAACATGCGCAATGCACTCCGGAACCCTTCAAATTTGGCAGGCAACACTCGCGCTTACGCGCTCGCCTCAGTCTCCAAGCGCTTCGCACTCGGAGACTTCGCAACACAGGAAGCCCCAACAGTCGCTTTTCCCTTTCCTTTCCGTGATTTTACAGTGTTGCCTGCGGAGGAGGCTATGGCTAAACCATTTTCCATCTTTTTTCCCCGGTTGCGAGTCAAAATATTTTTGCATAGATTCTGACAAGCCCGATCTGATATCTGAGATGGGAGGAGTTTTTGATGATTTCTCGCTTTGTTATTGGCTGTCGTTCACGCAAACAAACACATTGCGCCAGTAAATGAGTCGAACAACGTAACGAAACAACAGCTTTATAACTGAACAACATGTTTACAAAATGGTGGACACGAGAAGCTACAATTAACGGACAGGTGTTACTCGCATATGCGCGCGCATTACATTATGTCCACAGGTGCGTAGTGCCTGCTGGCGCAACTTCTTTCTTCTTTCTTGTTTATGTACATCAACAACAGGAACGAGTGTATCAGTGTTTGTTTGAGTCAGTATAGCACATAGTCTTTTAGATAGCTTGGAGGTTTCCTTACACGTTGTGGTCGTGCTGTAAGGGCTGGGTTGAGCTTGGGGTCGACGGAGAGCGGAGAACTTGGTAAATCTTCGTTACTGGGGCAATCAGCGGCTGCACTCCCGCCTTCCACAGTTGTGTCCTCCTCAATGGTGTTAGTAGTGTTGTCTGTAATGGGTGGCATCGTGTCATTAGCTCTATAGTCATACGGTCTAGTAAGTTCCGCGGGGGGTACTGGTGGGCACCTGTAAGGTGGAGATGGTAGTTCTGGTATTGGAGCATCTTCGTTTGAGTCATGGGCGTTTTCTTCACGACGTGGCGGTTTTCTCGGGGCAGGGATGGTAAAGCATTCACTGAGTTTGACCTTGTATGAAATAGCATGCAGTTGGGATCCTGTGAACTTCTTTATGTGTCACCAGGGATCATATATTTCAGTCACTATGTAGCGGTCACGTGCTCGTAATTTGTTTTTGTCGGAGATTAAATACACAATATCTCCGATAGCGATCTTTGGGTGTTCCAGGGAAGCACTATGCGTGTTCTTGGACTTTTCGCTGTAGGAATGGTTGGTTGACCGTGGCTGGTGTTAAGGTGTTTCCCAGTAGTATTTTGGTGATGGATTTTAACAAAACTTCCAATTTTATTTTTGAAAATTGGTCAATTTAAATTTGTCCGATCAAAATGATTTTTACACAAGGTACTAAAGAGGGATTGAAGATTTGACTGATGTTAAAATTTTTCCCTGACGCGTTGCTATGGCAACGATAAACAAAGATCATTGAATTCAGTTTTTCTGGAATATCTCCCGTTTTTGATGAGCTCTAGAAAAATGACTATATAGATGTTAAACTCCAATGGCTTGCACAGTTAACCAACTCAAAATCAGAAAGTTCTATCAGAGGAATTTTGAATAAATCGCGAAAGACTGTTAAATTTGGTGACCCAAATATATAGAATGAAAGAAAATTCTGACTTTCGCAAAATAACTTTTAATTGACGTCAAAAGTTGCCAAAAGGCTTTGTTTATTTGTCCTGTGAGCGGCTTTGATGTAAGATGTTCCTTTGAAGAAATAGAATTTTTCTCGTCAGCTGTACTTACTTTTGAATGAACATTTGACGAGAAAAATTCTCTTTCTTCAAAGGAACATCTTACATCAAAGCCGCTAACAGGACAAATAAACAAAGCCTTCTGGCAGCTTTTGACGTCAATTAAAAGTTATTTTGCGAAAGTCAGAATTTTTTCTCGCTCTTTATTTTCGAGTCTCAAAAATTAAAACATTTCGTGATTTTTTCAAAATTCCTCTGATAAAACTTTCTGATTTTGAGTTGATTAACTGTGCAAGACAGTGAAGTTTAACATATATATGGTTGTTTTTCTAGAGCTCATCAAAAACGGGAGATATTCCAGAAAAACTGAATTCAATGATCTTTGGTTATCGTTACCATAGCAACGCGTCATAGCAAAACAATTAACATTAATCAAATCTTCAATACCTCCTTAGTACCTTGTATGAAAATCATTTTGATCGGACAAATTTAAGTTGACCAATTTTCAAAAATAAAATTGCAAGTTTTGTTAAAATCTTGAGTGATATCTAGAGTGATATGAAGCCTGGTGCAGGATTGACACGGATAATAGATCTGGGGCCATCAATAGGATGGAGTTCCACAAGCAAACGAGTTAGACCAGCACGTAGTGTGTCGTGCTTTTCATCAGAGATAAGACACGTTGTGGTATAAGAGGTTGAACACTCCTTAAGTAGCAATATCAACTGCCGTTGGCGTTTGATCACATCAGCTGCAAAGGCGATGCCAACAGCGTCTGGTGGGTCGCTGGAAGTCTGACTAATCAGAGGGCTTGGAAGCTTCTTAAGGGATGCGCAGGTATGGCAGTTAGAGGTTACTCTTGTCAGGGCGTCATTCATTCGAGGGCATAAAAGTGTCTCTGCGTAACCATTTGTAGCTGGTGACGAGATGGGTGTTGTAGACGAATATGAAGAGCTGTGAGTAGACCATCGAGTACAGATCTCGGGACAACTATGACATCGGTCAGTGCCAGCAAATGGTTGGTTGCGACTGACAACAAGATAGGCCATCTTTGGAAATATCTTTGATGTTGGTCAACTTCTTTGATGGTCTTGTACCCTGTTTCAAGTGAGCATGAACCCGGCGTAAGTCAGGGCACTGATTCTGTATTTCTCTCCAAGCTGATCTAGTGGTGAATGGCAGTGACTTTGTGTTATTGACAGTGTCCTGAACGGATACGTCCCGGATAACAGAGTCTTTCCTTTCTTTGATGAAGGAGCATATTTGGCAAGTAGGTGCTTCACAGTCAGGGGCATTTCGACTTGCAAAATCTGAGGGAAGGTTTGCGGTACCAGCCAGTGTGTTGAATGGTGACTTGGAATCTACTGACTGTTGACAGAAACGAGGTAACACGAGGGCTTGCTGAAAACTCGCCAAGTGCAAGCTTGTCGATGGCTTGTACACACAGTTTGCTGTCAGTGAGGTACATAAGAACGGTGCTCGGCTTGAATGATATATGGGCTGAAATGTTTCACGGCAGCAGCAATACTGAGGGCTTCGATTTCGCAAGGCAGCCAGGTAACTTGATGTTTGCGTAGTTTTGCACTAAAGAAGCAGCAAGGTAGAGGACGTTTCTCCCGTAAAACGTACAGCGTGGCTCCAAGACCGTGTTTCTTCACTGATCCGTCAGTTACTATCCACAGGGTGTAGGTTGGTCGGGGTAACGTAATGGCTTTAGTTGTCTTGAGTGCTTGTTGCAGGATTTGAAAATTGTGAAGGACATCGTCGCTTAAGGTGAACTTGTCCTGTGACTGTAGTCCAGCGATGAACTTTCAAGTGGATCTATTAGGGACGAGCAATCTGGCAACACACGGCTGAGGACTTTGTAGGATCCGAGAAAGGAGCACATTCCTTTAACGGTGTTGGGCGGAGGACAGGAAGCGAGAACGGCCACGTGGTGGGGGCTAGCAGACAATTGGCCTTCGGTCCATACCCATCCAAGGATGATGGTAGATTTTGGACAGATCACGGTTTGGTAGGTGAAAGTCTGAGGTTACATTTGTCAAGTTGTTCGAGTACTCTTGTCCAAGTATGGGAGAAGCTCTTCGGGTGTTTCACCGCCGCAATATAAGTCGTCAGCAATTTTGCAGACATATCCTTCCTGAATAAGTTCGCCGAGTACCCTACACATCATCTCTTCCAAAGCCGTCTTAGAACCAGGCATTCCCATGGCCGATCGGTTGTAAACGCGGATAACGCGGAAAGGAGTGGCGACCCTGCAGTACTTCATTGAGGGTTTTGATAAGGGAATCTGGTAGAAAGCGCGGGAGAGGTCAGACTTGATGAGGTACTTCCATGGTGCGATGGTACGGAGAGTAGAATCATCATCAGGCATAAGTGATGGTTGCGGTTTACTGTATCGACCAACGTCCTCAAACGCGGTGACAAGTCGGTGACCTCCCGATGGTTTCTTAACGAGAAAAGACGGGTTAAGGTATTCAACTGAAACGCCAATATCTTCGGGTTTCTTGAAGACGTCTGCCTTTTCTAGTTCATCGAACTTCTCTTGTAGCTCAGTGAGTTGGTTTCGTGAATATTGAGGTAGGCGCCCTTTTCTTTGTGGGGGTTCAACGGGTCCAATGTTGACATGAGCTTGTATGGGACCAGCAGCGCCATTATATCCTGGAAGATCGGTCTTGAAGACTTCATCAAACTTGTGTAACGTCTGTTGAAACTGACTTCGGATGTCGTCGGGAAGGAGGTGATCAGGGTCCAGGCTTACACTCGATGAAAATGGTTGGACAGGTTTAGTCCCCTTTGAGGATGGTGGGAGATCTGGCTGTGACATTGTTGGTGTAGGGTGGTTTGTAGTTGTGGGGCGTGCCAAGAAAATGTGTTCATGTCGGTGAATTGTATGTGGCTCCGTTGTGGTGTTGGTTAGACGAACTTTGCCGCCAACTGTATCAATAATTTGTGGTTGGGGCCAGGACTTGTTGACGTCCGACGATCTCTTGGAGACGTTTTCATATCTTGGTTCGATGGCAATAGTGGAGTCAGATCCAAGCTCTGTGGGAACATCTACTTCTAGGTAATCACCGAGCCAGATGACTGTGGTGGGTGATGATGATCTCAGTACATATGAGGTAGTTGCTTGGAAAGTATGTGTTCTGCGTTTGGTTGTCATCAGCGCAGTACCTGATAGTTTCTGAGCCGTGAATTGTTATTTGCTGGGTGGCAGGACGTACCGAGATGTCGTTTGTAATAAGGAAGGGTATTCCTGCTAAGACGTCGACGTCTAAATCTTCGACAACAAGTGCATCGAGTACGAGTTGCTTGTTGGCGTGCGAGAGAGACACATGTACTTCGCCAATGACGATGAGTGGAGTTGTTCCGTCTGCTTGTAATGCTTTCTGTGAAGATTTGTCAACAGTGAGTCCAAGAGAACGGGTGAGGGACGCTTTAATCATGCACCGGTATCAAGAGTTAGCTTCACTGGTTGCTGTCTGTAGAACTCTTTGAGTTGAGGGGATTTCCTGGTGCTTACACGCCGTGATATGGCCCGTGTGTGAGCTTCGTAGGTTGTTTCATCAATTGGAGTGTCACAAGAGAAATCGTCTTCGCTGTCACTGTCGTTCTTGTTGACGATTGTTGTTGACCTCGTCTTAGTGAGGTAAGGGCGGTCCTCTGGAGGTAAAAAAGGTGCACTTGCTGAGATAATGATGTTGATCTACATGGCCTGCCTCCTTACAAAGTAGGCATATCTTTGGACGCCTAGTGACTGTTGGGCGGTTGGTGGTAGGTTGTTTGGAATGGTCTCGTGGTGATGGGAACTTAAATCTTGACATGGCGGTACGCAGTACTTTTGAGTCAGCAGTAGAGCGTAGCTCATCAAGCAATGATTCCAATGCCTGGGAGATTTCCGGTTTTAGAGATGCTAGGGTTCTGGAACGTAATTCGGTCCCGTATCTTTGTTTGACTAAGTTTGGTAGGTCTGTGTGGATCAGTCTCAACCAGGTAAGGACAATCATGTTCTCAAGGGTGGGGGTCAGTTCTTCATCAGTGTCGATTACGTCGCCGTGATGGGTTATGTTGCTGTTGGCAATAAGATTGTCTTCGACAAATGGACATTAGGCGCTGAAAGAGGTCTTCTGGGCGTTCGTCGTGCTCCAATTTAATACTATTAAAATCAATGAAATGGGCCCCGGTTGATTGGAACCCAAAGTGCATATGAATGCTTTGCCAGATGGAATTAATTGACGTTGAATTCTTGACGATGGTGTTTCTAGATATAATGGGACAATAATTAGCTATCGGTCCCAGCATTAGTTCGAGGTGTGTACACTTTTGTTGTGCTGAGCGTCGTCGAGCGGTAGGGATATCCTCGCCATCGTCAATGAAGCCTCGGAGGTGACCTTGCGACTTCTTTTGCCATGTCACAGTATCACTCAGAAAGGGGGCGAAATTGGGATCAAGGGATGAAGTGTACTGTAGGTTTTGTCTCCATGCTTCAAATGAAGTTATCGTTTCTGTTTTGGTCAAGGACCATTGTTTTGGGGCTCGTGTTGTCGTCATTTTCATTTTTCGTCGTGTAAACAAAGAGAATATACTTAGCTTCGGTTGTTCGTTGCTATTCTTGCTCCAACCGCCTTTAGGTTGGCTCGTTACGAGACCTTTGCTTCTTGTTGACTGTATTTAGTTTGGTAGTCGTGGATTCTTCAGTTCGCTGCCACCACGCCAGTAAATGAGTCGAACAACGTAACGAAACAACAGCTTTATAACTGAACAACGTGTTTACAAAATGGTGGACACGAGAAGCTACAATTAAAAGACAGGTGTTACTCGCATATGCGCGCGCATAACATTATGTCCGCAGGCGCGTAGTGCCTGCTGGCGTTGATTGGTTGATCAAGACAGGGACAGAGGAAGCGACTTCAAAATGGTTTTCTTTGCCAACGCGATCATGTTTTGAGTTGAAAACTCATTTCAATCGCTTCTGGAATTAAGAAAATATTTTGATATTCTACTTCAAAGCTATTATTTTCTGCCTTTGTTTTTGGTTCTCCAGCATTACGGTCAGAATAGTGCAGTTGTGATTTGTTCAATCAGGCTGCATCTAAGCTGCATGTAGCTTATGTAAGACCACAAGACTTGTATCCCAAGCTGTATTCCACTCTGGGCTCAATCCTTGGGCAGGGCACGAGTAAACGCACCATTGTGCGTCTAGTTATAGTATTGTATATGTCAGATTATGGTCCCAGTGTAAGATTGCTTTTATGTTTTTCCCTCGGCTATGCTAGTTCATTTTTACTCAATTTATTTTACCTATTTCTTTATTAATCATTGTCGTAAGTGTTTTTATGGCTTAAAACACCAATGCAATATGTGCTGAGCTTGTTCGCGAAGCTGCTATAGATGTCAATGACATAGCCACTCTTTATTAACCAACAATAAACACAACATACAATATAGTAAGGTAAAGTTACAATAATAATAACAATGCATGTTGCTGCCCTGAGCGAAGGTGAGGACCAGAACCGCCAGAGATCACATAAAATGAGGCAAGGCCTGGGGAGGAGGAGGGTGGACTTTGTTAAAAACCAAATCTGCCAAGTGAGCCCAAAGGCGGGAAAAGTTTCCCTTAGATGGGGTCAAGGAAATGACAATTCGTCCAGCCTCACTTTGATGTAACACACCGGAAGTAGATTTAACTAAACTAAATTAGATATGTTTGCGCCATAAAATTTGGTTGTATTGTTTCTCGTATCGCGATACAACGATACATAGCTACGGCAATGCATGCATGCATGTGGGAAGCATAGAGTTTATTCTAGTTGCTGTCCCTTTTTATTTTTCTTGAAGTATAACGTAAATGGGGCAACGGTAAAATTATTCTCTTTTCGAGGTAAACGATACAGCAATACGATACAGCGATACAACGGTACAGCAATACAGCAATACAAAGATACAGCCATACAGCAATACACCGATACAGCAATACAACAATACAGCGATACAGTAATACAGCGATACAGTAATACAATACAGCAAAACAGCAATACAACGATACAGCGATACAGTAATACAGCGATACAGTACTGATACAATACAGCAATACAACGATACAGTAATACAATACAGCGATACATCAATACACCGATACAGCAATACAAAGATACAGCGATACAACGATACAGCAATACAGCGATACAGTGATACAGTGATACAGCGATACACCGATACAGCAATACAGCAATACAACGAAATACAGCAATACAACGATACACCGATACAGCAATACAGCGATACAACGATACAGCAATACAGCGATACAGTGATACAGCGATACAGCAATACACCGATACAGCAATACAAAGATACAGCGATACAGCAATACAACGATACAGCAATACAGCAATACAACGATACAGCAATACAGCGATACACCGATACAGCAATACAGTGATACAGCGATACAGTGATACAGCAATACAGTGATACAGCGATACAGTGATACAGCAATACAACGATACAGCAATGCAGCGATACAGCAATACAACGATACAGCAATACACCGATACAGCAATACAACGATACAGAAATACAGCAATACAGAGATACAGCGATACAGCAATACAGCAATACAGCAATACAGCGATACAGCGATACAGCAATTAGTTATTATATGGCAGATTATGGTCCAAGTGTAAGATTATTTTTCTAATGTCCCCATTAATAATATAATTGCAGATTATCGTCCCTTTTTATCATGTCCCATTAGTTATTATATGGCAGATTATGGTCCAAGTGTAAGATTATTTTTCTAATGTCCCATTAACAATATAATTGCAGATTATCGTCCCTTTTTATCATGTTCCCATTAGTTATTATATGGCAGATTATGTTCCAAGTGTAAGATTATTCTTATTATTTCCCCATTAGTAATATAATGGCAGATTATCGTCCCTTTTTATCATGTCTCCATTAGTTATTATATGGCAGATTATGGTCCAAGTGTAAGATTATTTTTATTATGTCCCCATTAGCAATATACTGGCAGATTATGGTCCCTTTTTATCATGTCCCCATTAGTATTATATGGTAGATTTTGGTCCCCGTGTAATAACTGTTTTCTCGAGTCCCCATTAGTAAATATATGTCAGATTATGGTCCTTGTGTAAAATTGGCTTTATCATTGTCTTCATCAGTATTCTAGGCCAGCAGATTATGATCCTAGTGTGAGATTGACTTTATCGAGTCAGCATTTATATTATATGGCTGATTATGGTCCCTGTGTAACATTTGTTATATCTTGTCCCCATTTTTATTAAAATTACAGAAAATGATCAATGAGAGATTGGTTTTACCATTTTTCGAATTAGTATTATATGCGGCAGATTATGGTCCCTTTGAGAGATTGGTTTTGTGATGTCCCATTAGTATTATATAGAAGAATATGGTTCCTGTGTAGGTTACGTTTTATCATTTACCCATTATTATTATATGGAAGATTATTGTCCTTGTGTAAGATTGGTTTTATCATTGTCTCCATTAGTATTATATGTCAGATTATGGTCCCTGTGTAAGATCAGTGCTCTCATGTTCCCATTAGTAAATAGATGGCAGATTATGGTTCTGTGTCAGATTAGCTTTACCACGTCCCCAATAGTATTTTATGGAAACATATGCTCCCAGTTTAAGATTGGGCAGATTATGGTCCCTTTGTGAGATTGGTTTTGTGATGTCCCATTAGTATTATATAGAAGAATATGGTTCCTGTGTAGGTTACGTTTTATCATTTACCCATTATTATTATATGGAAGATTATTGTCCTTGTGTAAGATTGGTTTTATCATGTACCCATTTGCATTATAATGAAGATTATGGTCCCTGTGTAAGATCAGTGCTCTCATGTTCCCATTAGTAAATAGATGGCAGATTATGGTTCTGTGTCAGATTAGCTTTACCACGTCCCCAATAGTATTTTATGGAAACATATGCTCCCAGTTTAAGATTGGTTTTATCATGTCCCAATTAGTATTATCGATATGGCTGATTATGGTCCCTGTGTAAGATTGGTTTTCTCGTGTCCCCATTAGTAGATATATGAAAGATTATATCGTCCTCGTATATCATTGGCTTTATCATCGTCTTTATTAGTATTCTAGACCAGGAAATTATGGGATTGTTTTTATCAAGTCCCCATTAGTAATATCAAAACATGGCAGGTAATGGTCCCAGTGTAAGATACGCTTTATCATTTACCCATTATTATTATATGGAAGATTATGGTCCTTGTGTAAGATTTGTTTTATCATTGTCCCCATTAATATTATATGGCAGATTATGGTCCTGGTGTAAGATTGTTTACATTATGTCCCCATTAGTATTATAGTGGCAGCTAACGGTCCTAGTGTAAGACTGGTTTTTTCATATACCCATTTGTATTATATGGTAGATTATGGTCCCAGTGTATCTCATTGTCTCCATTAGTATTATATGTCAGAATATGGTCCCAGTGTAAGGTTGGTTTTATTATGTCGCCATTATTATTATTATGTCAGAATATGGTCCCTGGTTTTATCATGTACCCATTTGCATTATAATGAAGACTATGGTCCCTGTGTAAGATCAGTGCTCTCATGTTCCCATTACTAAATAGATGGCAGATTTTGGTTCTGTGTCAGATTGTTTTTATCACGTCCCCAATAGTATTGTATGGAAACATATGCTCCAACTTTGAGATTAGTTTTATCATGTCCCAATTAGTGTTATCGATATGGCTGATTTTGGTCCCTGTGTAAGATTGGTTTTCTCGTGTCCCCATTAGTAGATAAATGACAGATTATGGTCCTTGTGTAAGATTGACTTTATTATTGTCTTCATTAGTATTCTAGGCCAGGAAATTATGGTCCTAGTGTGAGATTGATTTTATCAAGTCCCCATTAGTAATATGATAGTCCCAGTGTAAGATACGCTTTATCATTTACCCATTATTATTATATGGTTGATTATATATGGTCGTTGTGTAAGATTGCTTTTATCCCAATTAGTATTATATGGCAGGTTATGGTCCCTGTGTAGATTGGTTTTATCATGTCCCCATTAGTATTATATGCAAGAATATGGTTCCTATGTAAGTTAGGTTTTATCATTGTCCTTATTAGTATTGTATATGTCAGGTTCACAGTGTAAGATTGTTTTAATTATGTCCCCATTAGTATTATATGGGAGATTATGGTTCCAGTGTACGATTAGTGCTCTCATGTCCCCATTAGTAAAAAGATGGCAGATTGTGGTTCTGTTGTAGATTACTTTGATCACGTCCCCATTAGTATAGTATGGCAGATTATGGTCCAAGTGTAAGATTGGTTTTCTCGTGTCCCCATTAGTAGATATATGAAAGATTATATGGTCCTTGTATAAGATTGGCTTTATCATTGTCTTTATTAGTATTCTACGTCTGCACATTATGGTCCTAGTGTGAGATTTTTTTATCAAGTCCCCATTTGTGATATCATGGCAGATAATAGTCCCAGTGTAAGATACGCTTTGTCATTTACCCATTATTATTATATGGCAGATTATGGTCCCGGTGTAAATTAGGTTTTATAACGATCCTTATTAGTTTTATATGTAAGATTATGGTCCGTGTGTAAGATTGTTTTCATTATGTCCCCATAAGTAATATAATAGCCGATTATGGTCGCTGTGTAACATTGGTTTTAACATGTCCCCATTAGTATTATAGTGGCAGCTAACGGTCCCAGTGTAAGACTGGTTTTTTCATATACCCATTGTATTATCAGGTAGATTATGGTCCCAGTGTAAGATTGGTTTTATCATTGTCGCCATTAGTATTATATGTCATAATATGGTCCCTGGTTTTATCATCTATCTATTTGTCTTATATGGAAGATTATGGTTCCTGTGTAAGATCAGTGCTCTCATGTTCCCATTAGTAAATAGATGGCAGATTATGGTTCTGTGTCACATTACTTTTATCACGTCCCCAATAGTATTGTATGGAAACATATGCTCCAAGTTTAAGATTAGTTTTATCATGTTCCAATTAGTGTTATCGATATGGCTGATTATGGTCCCTGTGTAAGATTGGTTTTCTCGTGTCCCCATTAGGAGATATATGAAAGATTATATGGTCCTTGTGTAAGATTGACTTTATCATTGTCTTCCTTAGTATTGTAGGCCAGGAAATATGGTCCCTATGTAAGTTAGGTTTTATCATTGTCTTTATTAGTACTTTCAAAAACTCATTAATAATTCATCAGGCAAACACAATGAAAATCGCGACCGTGACCAGTATCTTTATACTGTGATAAAGATTCGTCCTAATTTACATCAATTCTAACCTCGATTTTCTCTGAGATGAATGAAGATATTTTTGATTTTCTTTTGCAGAACAACTTAAATATGTGTTGGAGTTTTTGAAGCCGTATAAAGAACTCGAGATCGTGCTTTATCGGTATAAAGATCCTCGCGTACGCCTCAGATCTTTATATCCGATAAAACACTCTCTCTCGTTCTTTATACTATACATATATGTCAGGGTCCCAGTATAAGATTGTTTTTATTATGTCCCCATAAGTAACATAATGGCAGATTATGGTCCCCCTGTAAGATTGTTTTTTATTATGTCCCCATTAGTATTATATGGGAGATTATGGTCCCAGTGTGTGATAAGTGCTCTCATGTCCCCATTAGTAAAAAGATGGCAGATTGTGCTTCTGTGTCAGATTACTTTTATCACGTCCCCATTAGTATAATATGGCAGATTATGGTCCAAGTATAAGATTAGTTTTGTTATGTCCCCTTTAGTAATATAATGGCAGATTATCTTCAATTTTTATCATGTTCCCATTAGTTATTATATGGCAGATTATGATCCAAGTGTAAGATTATTATTCTAATGTCCCAATTAATAATATAATTGCAGATTATCGTCCCTTTTTATCATGTTCCCATTATTTATTATATGGCAGATTATGGTCCAAGTGTAAGATTATTTTTATTATTTCCCCATTAGTAATATAATGGCAGATTATCGTCCCTTTTTATCATGTTCCCATTATTTATTATATGGCAGATTATGGTCCAAGTGTAAGATTATTTTTATTATTTCCCCATTAGTAATATAATTGCAGATTATCGTCCCTTTTTATCATATTGCCATTAGTTATTATATTGCAGATTATGTTCCAAGTGTAAGATTATTTTTATTATGGCCCCATTAGTAATATAATGGCAGATTATCGTCCCTTTTTATCATGTCTCCATTAGTTATTATATGGCAGATTATGGTCCAAGTGTAAGATTATTTTTATTATGTCCCCATTAGCAATATACTGGCAGATTATGGTCCCTTTTTATCATGTCCCCATTAGTATTATATGGTAGATTTTGGTCCCCGTGTAATAACTGTTTTCTCGAGTCCCCATTAGTAAATATATGTCAGATTATGGTCCTTGTGTAAAATTGGCTTTATCATTGTCTTCATCAGTATTCTAGGCCAGCAGATTATGATCCTAGTGTGAGATTGACTTTATCGAGTCAGCATTTATATTATATGGCTGATTATGGTCCCTGTGTAACATTTGTTATATCTTGTCCCCATTTTTATTAAAATTACAGAAAATGATCAATGAGAGATTGGTTTTACCATTTTTCGAATTAGTATTATATGCGGCAGATTATGGTCCCTTTGAGAGATTGGTTTTGTGATGTCCCATTAGTATTATATAGAAGAATATGGTTCCTGTGTAGGTTACGTTTTATCATTTACCCATTATTATTATATGGAAGATTATTGTCCTTGTGTAAGATTGGTTTTATCATTGTCTCCATTAGTATTATATGTCAGATTATGGTCACTGGTTTTATCATGTACCCATTTGCATTATAATGAGGACTATGGTCCCTGTGTAAGATCAGTGCTCTCATGTTCCCATTAGTAAATAGATGGCAGATTATGGTTCTGTGTCACATTAGTTTTATCACGTCCCCAATAGTATTGTATGGAAACACATGCTCCCAGTTTAAGATTGTTTTTATCATGTCCCAATTAGTATTATTGATATGGCTGATTATGGTCCCTGTGTAAGATTGGTTTTCTCGTGTCCCCATTAGTAGATATATGAAAGATTATATCGTCCTCGTATATCATTGGCTTTATCATCGTCTTTATTAGTATTCTAGGCCAGGAAATTATGGTCCTAATGTGAGATTGTTTGTATCAAGTCCCCATTAGTAATATCAAAACATGGCAGGTAATGGTCCCAGTGTAAGATACGCTTTATCATTTAGCCATTATTATTATATGGGAGATTATGGTCCTTGTGTAAGATTTGTTTTATCATTGTCCTCATTAATATTATAAGGCAGATTATGGTCCCGGTGTAAATTAGGTTTTATAACTGACCTTATTAGTATTTTATGTCAGATTATGGTCCGTGTGTAAGATTTTTTTCATTATGTCCCCATTAGTATTATAGTGGCAGCTATCGTCTCAGTATAAGACTGGTTTTTTCATATACCCATATTTGTATTATATGGTAGATTATGGTCCCAGTGTATCTCATTGTCTCCATTAGTATTATATGTCAGAATATGGTCCCTGGTTTTATCATGTACCCATTTGTATTATATGGAAAATGGTCACAGTGTAAGATTGGTTTTATCATTTTACCAATTAGTATTATATTGCAGATCATGGTCCCTTTGTGAGATTGGTTTCGTAATGTCCTATTAGTATTATAGAGAAGAATATGTTCCCTGTGTAAGTTTACTCATTATTATTATATGGGACATTATTTTCCTTGTGTAAGATTAGCATTGTCCCCATTAGTGTTATATGTCAGATTATGGTCCTTGTGTAAATTTAGTTTTATCACTGTCCTTATTAGTTTTATATGTCAGATTATGGTCCCTGTGCAAGATTGTTAGTAATATAATAGTCGATTATGGTTCCGGTGTACCATTTTTTTCTCATGTCCCATTTAGTATTATAGTGGCAGATAATGGTCCCAGTGTAAGATTGGTTTTATCATGTACCAACCATTTTTATATGGGAGATTATGGTCCTAGTGTAAAATTGGTTTTATTATGTTTCCTTTTGTATTATATGGCTGATAATGGTCCCTGTGTAACATTGGTTTTATCACGTCCCAATTAGTAAATTTATGAGAGATTATGGTCTCTATGTAAGATTAGTTCTCTCATGTTCGCATTAGTAAAGAAAAAGGAAAAAAATTAGTTCCCCAACATTGGAAGATGTAACGTTTTTACAATGATTGACCAAGAATCATCCAAATCATCAATCTTCTTACACTAGAATCATAATCTTCCATAAAATACAAATGGGGACAATGATAAAACAAATCTTACACAGGGACCATTCTCAGCCATATAATACAAATGGGAACATAATAAAACCAATTTTACACTAGGACCATAATCTCCCTTATAAAAATGATTGGTACATGATAAAAACATTCTTACACTGGGACCATTATCTGCCACTATAATACTAAACGGGGACATGATAAAAAATGGTATACATGCAGGGAACATAATCGGCTATTATATTACCAACAATCTTACACAGGGACATCTGACATATAAAACTAATAAGGACAGTGATAAAACTAAATTTACACAAGGACCATAATTTGACATATAATACTAATGGGGACAATGATAAAACCAATCTTACACAAGGACAATAATCTCCCATATAATAATAATGAGTAAACTTACACAGGGACCATATTCTTCTCTATAATACTAATAGGACATTACAAAACCAATCTCACCAAGGGACCATAATCTGCAATATAATACTAAGTGGGAAAATGATAAAACCAATCTTACACTGTGACCATTTTCTGTCATTTTAATAAAAATGGGGACATGATAAAAAAATGTTACAGAGGGACCATAATCGGCCATATAATATAAATGGTTACATGATAAAGTCAATCTCAGACTAGCATCATAAACTGCAGGCCCAGAATACTAATGAAGACAATGATAAAGCCAATCTTCCACAAGGACCATAACCTGTCATATATTTACTAATGGGGACACGAGAAAACCAATCTTACACGGGGACCAAAATCTCCAATATATTACTAATGGGGACATAATAAAAATAATCTTACACTTGGACCATAATCTACCATATAATAACTAATGGGGACATGATAAAAAGGGACCATAATCTGCCATTATATTACTAATGGGGACATAATGAAAACAATCTTACACACGGACCATAATCTGACATATAAAACTAATAAGGACCGTTATTAAACCTAATTTACACCGGGACCATAATCTGCCATATGATACTAATGGGGACATGATAAAAAGGGACCATAATCTGCCATTATATTACTAATGGGGACATAAGAAAAATAATCTTACACAGAAACATAATCTGCCATCTAAATAGATAGCAGATTATGTTTCTGTGTAACATTAGTTTTTCATGTCCCCATTAGCATTATATGGCAGATTATAGTCCCATTGTAAGATTGGTTTTATCCTGTCCACATTTGTTTCCATTGGTATTTATGTGCTGCGGTCAGTTGGATCGCAGTACATAAGCTTCCAAATGGACCATAATCTGCCATATAATACTAATGTGGATATGATAAAATCAATCTTACAATGGGACTATAATCTGCCATATAATGCTAATGGGGACGTGCGGCACATAAATAGCAATGTGAACAAACTAAAAAGGCACGGTAGAACATAAGTTATTGTTTTCAATGCGTTTGTCCCCATTATAGTGACTTTGTACAAGTATGTCCCCATAACTGATATTTCCAGAGGGCAGTGTACCAATAAGTAGCCAAAGTTGAGTAATGCGCCTGTCCCCATAAGTAAGACCCCAAAAGCCAAATTAAAGATATTTCACATCTGTTGAAATGAATAAAGTGTGGGGCAAATATGTTACTAAACAAAAGTGTTAATTTTTCGATTCTGGTTGTAGAAAAGGGAGTCCCCACAAGGTGGTTTTACAAACACAGACCCCACAAGTTGGCAATGGTGAGTATGTGTGGTGGTTTTGGAGTTCCTGTGTGAGGTGGTGGTGCTAAGGGTGTAGTTGGTAACTGTACCTCAGTTAACTTGACTTTGTCACGATGGATGTCTCTTCTGTTTCTTCTGTACAGTTTTCCACTGTCAGTTTGTACTACATATGAGCGGGGAGCACTGTTTAAAGACTTTAGCTGGTATCCACTTCTTTCCTTGCTGTACCCGTACTGGTTCACCTGTATGTAAAGTTGGCAGCTCTCTACTAGAGTGCTTGTTATAGTAGTTTGCTTGAGATGCTTGTCTAACTTGTAACTTTGTAGTGATTAACTCAGAGTCTGCAGTCTTGAGTAGAGCTGATGAAGTTGGTAGAGTTGTCTTGAGACGTCGTCCCATAAGTAGTTGTGCTGGAGATTTGTTCACTTGTTCCAGTGGAGTGTTCCTATAGTCCAAGATGGCCAGATATGGATCTTCTGCTTTCTTTAAAATGTTTTTCACTGTCTGTACATACCTCTCCGCTTCACCATTTGATTGTGGATATAGTGGTCTTGAAGTGGTATGTACAAATCCATATTGCTTTGCAAAATTCCTGAACTCTGCACTAGCAAACTGGGGTCCATTGTCGGTAATTAGTTGATCTGGAATTCCATAGCGTGATATTTGACTCTTCAGGTGGGTGATAACTTGACTACTGGTAAGTCCATTCAACTTTGCAATTTCAGGCCACTTTGAGTAATAGTCAACAGTCAGTAGATAAGTGGCATTGTTGAATTCAAAAAGGTCTGCGCCAATCTTAGACCAAGGTCTTTCTGGTAGTGGTGTGCACACCATGGGTTCCTTACCATTGTTTCTTTGGTACTGACTACACTTTGGACAGCTTGACACTTTGTCTTCTATCTGGCTTGACATTCCTGGCCAGAATAGTACATCTCTTGCTCTTTGTTTACATTTCACTACTCCCAGATGTGATTCATGTATCTTTTCTAGCATTTCATTTCTGAGCTTGTAAGGGACAATTAGCTTATGTCCTTTGAATAACAGGCCATTAACACATGAAATCTCATACCTGTAGTTCCAGTATTCTCTGATATCAACTGCAAGCTCTGATTTTGTGGATGGCCATCCATCTAGAACTGCATCCTGTAGTTTGATCATTACAGGATCATCAGCTGTTGCTTTTTGGAATTTATGGTACATGTCTGCACTTATGGGAAGGTACTCACTCATCTGTATTTCATTGATATCATAGTCCTCTTCAAGTGGTTCACTGGATTCTGGAAGATATGATCTACTCAATGCATCACTAATAAACATTTGGCTGCCTGGCTTATAAACTACTGTGAAGTCATATCCAAGGAGTGATATCATCATACGTTGAATTCTTGGAGGTGCTAAGTGTATTGGCTTGTTCAGAATATACTCTAGCGGTTTGTGGTCTGATTCCACCGTGACGTGTCTGCCATATATATATTGATGGAACTTCTGAAGCCCATACAATATCGCTAGTGTCTCTTTCTCTATCTGTGCATATTTCTGCTGTGTGGCTGTTAATGCCCTTGATGCATAGGCTATGGGTTTTTCATCCTGGATAAGCACTGCACCCAACCCCTTTGAACTAGCATCTACAGATAAGGTTACAGGCTTACCTGGATTATAGTATCCAAGAACTGGAGCCTTGGCTGCTAATTTCTTGAGTTCAGCAAAGCTTTCCACTTGCTCACTGTCCCAGTGCCAGGAGACGTCCTTTTCCAATAATCTTCTGAGAGGTGCACTGACTTCAGCCATGTTTGGGATGAACTTGGCCAAGTACTGAATGAAACCAAGGAAGGTCCTTAGTTCTTTAACATTTGTGGGCGGGGTCATGTTTTCGACGGCTCGCACTTTTTCTGGGTCTGGTTTTATTCCATCTTTTGAGAAAATATGACCAACATACGCAACTTCTTCTTTCTTGACTTTGCATTTCTTTATTCCTAGTTTGAGGTTTGACTCTCTCGCTTTGTCCAGCACTTGTCGAAGGTTTTTGTCATGCTCTTGTTCATTACGCTCCCATATCAGTATGTCATCAACTACAACTTCAGTAGAGGGAACTCCAGCCATTATGGTAGTCATGGTTTTCTGAAATACTTCTGGAGCTGACTTTATACCAAATGGTAGTCTGGTAAATCTGTACCTACCAAAAGGAGTATTGAAGGTACACAACTTTGAGCTGGATTCATCAAGCTTTACTTGCCAAAACCCTGAGGTCGCATCTAGCACGCTAAACAGCTGGGCATCTGTTATTTCCGCTGCTACTTCTTCAACAGTTTTCATTGGATAGTGTTCTCTCATGATTGCATTGTTTAGGTCTTTTGGGTCGATGCAGATGCGTACTTTCTCTTTCTTCACTACAGTGACCATACTGTTGACCCATTCTGTAGGTTCTGTTTGCTTAACTATTACTCCAAGTGCTTCCATTCTCTCGAGTTCTTCCTTGATCTTTTCTTTCAATGCTAGAGGTACCTTTCGGGGTGGGTGTGCAACTGGAGTGACGCTTGGGTCTATGCGTATGTGATGTTCTCCAGGGAGACAACCCAGGCCTTGAAATAAATCAGGATACTCACATAAGATTTCTGGAAGGTCATTAGTTGGTTGTCCTGGCTTCTCTTTAGCTTCGCTACTCTTGGTCTGTGAGATGTTATATACTCGTTGGATGAGTCCAAGTTGTTTACAGGCTTTGCCACCTAGTATTGTTACTGCTTCTGTTTCTATTATCTGGAATTCTAGTTGGTACTGTTTTACTTTGTACTTACAGGATAACTGAAGAGTTCCCATTGGATAAATTAGATGGCCTGTGTATGATCTTAGTCGTGATGAGGACTTGCTTAACTTTGCTTGGATGTTGAGGTTTGAAAGGGTTTTCATGGACATAACATTGCACATTGCTCCTGTGTCTAGCTGAACTCTACACTCTTTTCCATTAACAATCAAGGTTTCAAACCATTCTTTATCAGGTTTTTCTTTGTGGACAGCGTTGATTGCCTCAATACAACCTATGTATAGATCATCATCGATTTCACGACTGTCACTATCACTGTCACTTTCTACTGCATTCACATTGTTTAACTGTGTTGATCGGCACATTCTTGCAAAATGGCCAGCTTTTCCACACTTTAAGCATTCTTTACCAAACGCTGGGCAGTTTCCATAGGCATGTTGTGCGCCGCAATGTTGGCAGGCATTCATAGTACTCCATGAGCTTTGACTTTGATTCACTTTACGTGGCTTACCTTCAGGCTGGTGTTTACCTTTGGAGTTTTGTTTTTTGTGTTCTTTCGCTTTAATAACATTGCAAGCTGCTTCCGTTTCTGCCCTTGAAGCCATTGACTTAAGTTGGGCCGTGGATAATTCCTGGGTTCTGGCGATGTCGATAGCTTTCGTAAGAGTCAGCTCTGATGCTTCTTTAATGAGATCTTCTCTGACTTTATCCGATTTACATGCAAACACTATCCGATCTCTGATCATCTCTTCTTCATCTTTAAACCGACAAGGCTTTGCTAGTAACTTTAATCCAGTAAGGAACTGGTCAAACGATTCGTTTGGTTCTTGAATTCTCTTGTTGAATTTGTACCGTGCGAACACAACGTTGGACTTTGGCTCTACGTATTCTTCAAACTTATGGTAGAAGGTTTCGAGCTTCTTTTTCTCGTCATCAGTTAGTTTCCAGGTATTGAAGATGTCCCTTTGTCTCCAACCCAAATCATCAGATAACTGCATCTTTCTTCTTCAGACTTCTTGTTCAGTGGTCCACTAAACATAAATTCGGCATGTTGTTTGAACGTACGCCAAGCGGTCGGTAAGTCTTCACTTTGCCAGTTCATCCTCGGAGCTCCGGAACCTGTTACTTCCTCCATATCTTCCTTAACACTTAATCTTTCTTTTTACCCGATAATTTACTAGACTACTAACAATTTTATACTAGAAAAACGACCGACTTCTGACACCATGTCATGTGCAAGACACTGGACGCCATGTGCTTTCAAGACTCACGTTTAATCACGTGACTGGGGGTACACAGGGTTCCCATGATACATAACACACACCCCCCCACCCACAAACCCACACACTGAAGGCTGAAGGTAGAAATCGATTATTGAAACGAGGCTATCGTACCTTTCTTCCACTGTTGCCCTCCTCACCGTGTTATTCATTCATACCAGGCAATTAAACCCCCTTCGAGTTATCAAACTTAATGCCAAACTGACCTTTTTTGTTATTTTGTATGTTCTAAGATTTCCAGAATACACCACAGAAAAGGCACTGGAAGGCTTTGTATTCAAAAAGGGTCAGTGTGACCAGAATTTTGAGCATTTTGTAAAGAGTGTCGTGCAGGAAGAGGAGGCCCGTGCTCAAGGTATTTGAGTAATCAAAGGCCACCCACATTATAGTGTTCGAACTTTCCCGACATAACGTATTGATAAGAATTGATTCTTAAATCACAATTGATAAAATTAATTAAGATTGAATTATCAGTTACTATCACCAAATGATAAAAATTGATACTCACCAGCTCGATTTGTTTTAGTTATCGATTGTAAAAGGATGACGAATAACAATCATGCATCTGATTTGCACAATTCCAAAGGTCTTGAAAAGACATTTGTTACAAGGGAGAATATCAGGAATTTCTTGAATGACTATGAAGAAAAGAATGGCCATTTGATTTCATATGACTCACAAAAAGCAGCATACAAATTCAATTTGGATGCATCAGGTTCTATTCCCTTTTATTTCAATGAATCGTCATCTAATGCTGCTAGAGCACTCTATAAAGATTTCAAGCAACATGACCACCTGCTTGCCATAAGCCATGCATTATCTTTTGGTGTTGCAATTGGATCAGTTCAGAAGAAAGGTAATCCTCCCAATATTGTGATTGATCTACAATGATTCTTCAATCGACTTCAGATCGATGTGCCAGCTATACCTCATGTGATGAATTCCATCAAGCGTCTAAACATAGCTGATAAACATGGAAACATACTGACTGTTTCCAAGGGAGATGTTTGTAAGATTGCTTCAGCTGATGCACAAGAATGGACAATGGAAATTAATGACATTTTCATGACTGGCCCAATTAATGGCCATTTCTATTCCTTTGTTAATGGTACTTATTACATACCTATGATCTCAAATGGTGATGTAATCTACCACGAATGGACTAAAACACCTCAACTAATTCCCCGCACTTATATCCGTGACGTTTAACTAACCTTCAACATCTAAAGAAAAGTTATCATCTATCCAGAATGTCGCGTTTCGCGATATTTGTCTAGTTTTACGCAATGTAAACATCGTCATTTTTGCCTTATATTCTTTAGTTAATGATTAATTTGTGTTAGGTAAGCATAATCTGATCAGTTAGCGTCCTTTTAGAAGCACATGGAGTTATAAGTTGTAATCATCGTCTATCGTAAATATCTGTATCATTAAGGACATTGAGCTATCGTGCATTATACAAGACCAGACGTAAGTTGATCCTTTATATTTCTAGTCTGTATTCATTACCTCCTTTATCATAGATCTGGCTCCCGACCCTCATCGAGTGTGACAACATACCAAATGACAAGAAGGAAATCCCCTCGCCCGAGACGGTAATGAAATTTCCACACCTAAAGGACATTGCAGACAAGCTACCTGCGATTGATAAAAATGCCGACATCCACATTCTGTTTGGCCGCGACGCACCAGAACTGCTGAAAGTCAGGTCATTTAGGAATGGACCAAGGGGAGCTCCCTGGGCACAGGAGCTGCTGCTAGGATGGATGGTGTCTTGCCAAACTTGTCTCGACCTAGTAAACAAACCAGTCCACATAAGTGCACGTAGATCAGACGTCTCAGGGATAAAGCCGACAGGGATAAAGCAACCGACACTACGCATAACCAACAGATGCCACCAGTCTCGAAAGGATGTGATGTCGTACGCTGCCCAAACGAATGCAAGGTAACTGGCGGCGCATGTAGTCTTAATGACGACCTTTTCCAGACAGATCCCAATGATAATTGCATTAGCCTCTTGCAGGAAGATCGTAGATTTCTGAAGATCATGGAGACTGGGATCATCAAAAACGAACACGGCAACTGGGAGATGCCTCTCCCTTCCCGTCAACAATCTGCTGAGATGCCGAGCAACAAGGCCCAGGCAAAGCAGTGACTCAATAGCCTGTTAAGAACACTGAATAGAAAGCCCGGTATGAAGAATGATTATCTGGAGTTCATGGGTAAGCTTATCGGGAAGGGTCACCCCTCACGAATCCCAGCAAATGAAATCGGAGTGCTGGGCAGACAAGTATGGTACCTGCCACACTTTGGAGTCTATCACCCCAAGAAGCCCACCCAGATTCGTGTCGTTTTTGACTCGTCAGCCGAATATGACGGAGTATCGCTCAACAACAAGCTACTCTCTGGGCCAGGCATGACTAACAATTTGGTAGGCGTCCTACTTCGCTTGATCAAGAGAAGGTGAATAAATTTCTCACGGATCATTGCTGCGAGTGGCAGTTCAACCCACCGCACGCGTCCCATTTTGGCGGCGTCTGGGAACATCAAATAGGGACGGTTCGCCGTGTCCTTAACGCCATGTTCGCAGAGCTGGGGAAGGCTCAACTGACACACGAGCTACTAGTCACACTCATGGCCGAGGTGTCCGCCATTGTTAATGCTTGTCCAATAGCAAGCGTACCAACTGATGTTGACGACCCTCAACCACTATCTCCGTCAATGATCTTAACCATGAAGACCCGTCCCGTCGGACCACCACCTGGAGAATTTGTACCAGCGGACATCTACGTTCGTCGTCGTTGGAGACGTGTCCAGTATCTCGCCGAACAGTTCTGGGTGCGATGACGACGTGAATACCTTCAGTCGCTCCAAACGAGAAACAAGTGGAACAAGAGACAACGCAACCTGACCGTCGGAGACATAGTACTCGTCCGTGATGAAGAGGTCCGTCATAACAATTGGCCGCTTGGACAAGTCTCAGAGGTGCATCCAAGTAAAGATGGGGCCGTTCGAAAGGCAACCGTGACAGTACGCAAGAACGGCAAGACAAAGTCCTTCCTACACCCCATCAAAGAACTCGTCTTACTTGTCCACGCCTACCCTGGGTGCCAGAGCGATTTTTTTTCCCCCGAGCGAAATTAATTTTAAGCGAGCGCGGAGCACGAGAAGAGAAAAAAAAATCACTCTGGTAGCGGCAGTTGGCAACCTCACTTCCATGTTTCAGAAAATGAACTCTGAACGTGATTGGTTAATGTCTAATCCCCTGCTAAAGCTAATAGAACTCGAGATCTAATTGGTTGATGTGTCCCATGGGATTAAAAACCGGTTTATGCAAGCTTTTTGTCTGCGTACTAGTTGTCAACGCTTTCTTCCCGGTTATCAACGTTGTCAAAGCTATCAAACTAATGTAATGGCAGAATTCGATAGAGCGTTTAGAAATGCTATCGAAGTCGCTTTGATTAATTTTCCGAACATTCGTAAACTGAAGCCGGTTCAAGAAGAGGCTCTGTCCTATTTCATTCAGAGAAGAGATGTATTTTCTGTTCTGCCGACTGGTTGTGGAAAATCGCTTATATTTCAACTCGTCCCTAGAGTTTGCGCCTATTTAAACGACCAAGGTTATAGTTATCCGAAAGATGCCATGTTGCTTGTTGTTTGTCCTCTCAACTCACTAATTGATGCACATATAGAAGAGCTGAAAGATCATGGTATTTCTGCCTGTTTTCTTGGACAAGAGGGCCTAGAAGAAGAAGATGTCTCCAAACACTCCATTATTTTCACAAGTCCAGAGTTGGTTATACGTGAGGAAAAATGGCGAAAACTATTAAAGAGTAAAGTCTTTCAAGAACGACTATTTGGTCTTGTAACTGATGAGGCACACGTCGTACCAAAATGGTGAGTTCGCGTTCATTTGTCTAAATTATTTTGGTGCCAAAGTGTGTCGTTTGAACGTGCGGTATTTCTAGTATGATAGTTACAGGCAAAACGGCTCATACTCAAGTTTAGCAGTATAGCCCTTAACATCGAAGATTCGATTAATTTTGCAGATTTGATGTCAAGGTTTATTGTTTGCAATATCATTTATATAAACAGATAAAATCACGATATTCATTCATGAAGTAACGTTTGAAGTTCATAATAATAGTTGATCGAAACCTACCCTGGGTACCAGATTAAAATTTCGATTTCGGGAAAAAAATCGCTCTGGCACTCAGGGTAATCGAAACCTGTTTATTCAAATAAATTGAATAGTGACTTCAATATTGTTAAAATGAATATTCGATGTATGGGGGTAAAGTTATAAAAAAGCCACAAAGCTAGGATTTGACATTCATCTTTCTTTTTTTTTTTTGCAGGGGAAAAGGAAATAAAAAGGCAAGCTTTCAGAGAATGTTTTTTTAGACTTGGAGAGGTACGTTCTTTACTACCTATTGGAGCTCCTGTGCTTGCCCTTACAGCTACAGCTACAGGCGAAATTGTCAAAGACACTATGAAAGGTCTGTTAATGAGAGACGATACTTACCATATCATTGTAAGCCCAGATAGGCCAAACATTTACCTATACAAAGCAAAGGTAAATAAAGATGTTGGCAAGACCTTTGCTTGGCTAGTTAATGAAATCAAAAATGAGGGCGTTGAAACACCTCGGACTATTGTTTACTGTAAATCCCAAAGGGACTGTGGGAGACTGTTTCGGCATTTCAAGTTTGAACTTGGATCATTGGCATACCATCCTCCTGGATCTCCTGAAGTATCAAGCCACATGTTAATTGGCATGTACCATGCTAAAACACTTACACACCATAAAGAGCGTGTTGCTGAATCCCTGTTTGATAAAGAGGGAATTTGCAGAGTGGTCTTTGCATCAACTGCTTTGGGAATGGGGGTTAACCTTCCTGACATTCGTCGGGTGGTACATTATGGTCCACCAAGACAAATAGAAGATTTTGTACAAGAAATTGGCCGGGCTGGACGTGATGGGGGTCCAGCCACATCTATATTATTTTATCATGGGCATCACCTAAGAAAATGTGAGGACAGCATCAAAAACTATGCTAAAACTAAAAAGAAATGTCTTCGCCAAATACTGTTGGGTAAATTTGGAGCCACCTCAGAAATAAAAACACTACACGCCTGTTGCTTTATTTGCCATAATCATTGTAAGTGCTTTGGAGATGAATGTAGTGTAAGGAGTCCCACATTTATCAGTGCTCAAGTTCCTGAAAAAAGAAAAACAAGAAAGGTACAGGATTACCATAAAGAGGAATTAAAAGAGCTCCTGCAGGATTATGAGAAAGAGTTGGAAATGAAATGTTCTGGTTATGTTTTAACATCTGAGTTCACAACTGGCTTTTCTGGAAACTTGATCAATTCAGTTCTTAAAAACTGTAAGTACATTTTTTCTTTAGAAGACGTCTTTGAGTTTGTCCATGTATTGAGAAAGGAACATGCTACAGACACTTTGTACATGGTACGAGATGTGTTTGAAGACTTTGAATTAGATTTGACTCTGATGCCTGTAAGTGATGATGAAGATTTATCATCTTTTGAATGTGAATTTGACTATGGGGGATTATATGAAGATAGTTCATCACATGACACTAGTTCTGCTGCTTCAGATGACTCTGAACTCACTGGAGTTATGGACTTAGATTGATTTAAATCACAGTAGTTACAAATGTGTAAATGTCAAAGATAAAATTTAAATGTCTCATTAGAGTGCAAATAGTATGTCTGTGACATATTTGTAGTACTAATTTTTTCAATTCAATGCAAATTCTATTTTTTAGTTAGTACTATTTTGTACTATCTAGTTGTATTTCACAGATATATTGTTTGCACTCTATCAGATATTTAAAAATCAAAGGCTTATTTGCCTAAGATCAGAAGAGTCAGGGTAGCAAAATGAACTTGCAAATAAAATACCATAAGGGTCTTAGCTACCGAAATCCAGGCAATGCTTTGAATTTTATACTGTGCATTGTTTTTGGCTTTAGGGCAAATATTTTCCAATTTCTAATGTTTACAAAAAACTGTATAACTTTGTATACTAGATTGATCCAGAATTTGTTAGTAATTAGGGAGTTTAAGCAACCAAAAATAACAGCATGGAGGTAGCATGAAAAACAATAACCGGCCTATGTCTCACATTTAATTGTTATTGGTTGCTAAAGTTCCCTGGTGATTTATTTCATGTTCTTTCAAAATTACTGAATACATACTGTACAACATTAATCAGGTTAAGTTAGAAGAATGGATGAATTTTATTTATGTCATCAAGTTTCAACATTGGCTTTTGGTGACAACTCTTCTCAGAACAAAACTAAAATCTTCTAGGTTAGTTCATTATTGATATCTATTTATTTGACATTTATATACAATAATTTGCAAATGTTTGCAATCTGTCAGATACTGAGATATTAAATAAAAACTGAAATATTAAATAAATAATGAGATGAATATTAATATCCAATTTTTGGGGATCCCTGTACTCCATGTAGCTGGAAACATCAGCTGCATTGAAGCCTAGATGTACAATTAATGGTAAAATTTCAAATAACTAGCTTTTGTTATAGAATATAATCCACAAAAATGGAATTTTGGAATAGACTGCATGTGTTGCAAAGTACCTTATTTTGAATTACAAATTGAGAAAAATGTCATAAGGGTTTCTTTTTATGCCAATCTTTTTTGTGATGTGTGATCCACTTACTCAATGCTGTCAGATCAAGACCACTGATGATACTCTTTTGGATGTTTGCAAAAACATTGTGTTCTCTTTCAGTGCTAGGGGAAAAGTTAAACACATTTCCCCTTCCATGAAATTCATTGACAAGGAGTCCAAAGTCAATGTTTCTTTTTTGCACCTTGTGGTGACCACCTGGTCGTTGCACATTTAGATCTTTGTCAATTGAAGTGATAAGCTTATCAACATGACCAATTGCCTTACTGCAGCGTTTAGCAGCATTCTCTGTTAAGTTAACACCAAGGTGTTTTAGGAGCTCCTTTGTTAACTTGATTAAATGTTCCATTCTAATGTCCATAGAAATATTACATCCAGAGCCCCCTCTATTGTTCACAGTTCTGTTCCAGACTAAGCTCTCTGATTCTCGTGGGGTAAGCATGGCTTGGATATGAGCTTGGAGTCTCAAAGCTTCCAGAGCATATTTGTTGTGATTATATGCCTTGTAAATTAACATTGCAAACTTCCAACATCTAATCATTCGCTCTCCATCACCCTCTCTGACTGCATCATCAAAATGCTACAGCATGCCAAATGACAAGCGTGAGGTTGCATAAGTGTACCTGTCATCTCTGGGCTTGCACTCCTTTTCAGGCTCTGTTTTCTCTTCTTCTGTATCCTCGGGTGGCATAGTTGTAGCTTTGTATATGGTTGGATGCACTCTTATCTCATGGTTCTCTTTTGCTTTGGCATACCTATACTCACATCCACAGGTCCTGCAGGTATAGATCTTGGGTTTTTTTGGTTTACATGATTCGGCCACTTGTTCTCGGATGTGGTCATGCTCTTCATTCTGTCCTGATAGCACATGTTTTGACAGCATCTTATGAATGTGAGCATGCAACCATTTTCTTCTTTTTTCTTTGGGTGCTGCTAAAATATCAGGTGGGATAGTTGATTCGGCCTTGTCATTAATATCTTGCATTCCAAAGTGTGCCATTGTAGCTGCAGTGATGAGGGCATCTGTCTCCAGGTTGACAAAGTCCTTGCAAGGATTGAAATTGTCAAGAACATTTGCTGTCTTAGCGTTGCAGTTATTGATGACATTCATATTAGAACACATTGTTCCAACATCATGCGCAGATGAGCTCTTGTAAAAAATATCATACAAGATCTAAAAAAAAAAGAAAAAAATTGTGATTGCATTTAACTTACTAGTGCTTGGTCAATACATCAATGTCTCAACATATTTCTAGGTGCCAAAGGTATTTCAATTCACACTGTAAAATCTTTTTACAAAACCTGGTAAACAATTTTCACAATGATCAAAATGTCACTTCTCCCAAAGCACAGAATTATATCTCAGATGCATGTACCAAATTCTGATATGATAATTATTTGATTTTTTTTATATGGTAGCTTGTATGTAAATATAGAGCTTAAAAACTATGGTGTTCTTATAATGTCAGGCTGTTATTTTGAAACTTTGCCATCAAGCTCAGTAGCTCCCTCTTAGTTATCAAGTAAAATAACTTCCTTTTTTCCCTTTGCTTTTATGATATGATCTGATCTTTTCATTTTGGAAGGAGGGGAATGGAACAGGAAAGGGGTCACAGTGGCGGATCCAGGGGGGTTCATTGGGTGCAAATGAATCCCCCATCTGCCAGTACCTTAGGTTTTTTGAGAAAAAATAAAAGTATGGCTGGTCCGTTTTTTTTTTTTGTAAAATTAGCACCCCCCACAAAAAGTCCTAGCTATGGGTCTATTCAAAGTTAAACTAACTCTAAGATTTAACATGAAATACAAATATACGAGAGAACGTTTCATCAGTTGTACTGAGATTTGCAAAAATGCACCCCCCCTATTAAAATCCTGGATCTGCCACTGGGTCAAGTTTAACAGTCAATGTCTTACCTGATACAACAATCTAATTGCATGCCAGTCCTCGACTTTTGATATACATCCTTCAAGTCGTTCAAATGGTGAGTCTCCATCACTACGTGCATCTGTACAATGGGTAGCCCTTTCATCCGTAAGCTGATCACCTCCAAAAAACAAACGTTCAAGAACTGTGGTCACCTCCTTCCCATCAACATCTTGCTTTGTAACTGGAAGGTATTTCTCGTGTAGCTCTTGTAAAATATCAATCATGTCCTCATTGATATTCTCATTCTTAAAAACAAGACCAAGGGGGACCTGTAATGCAATAATATTTAACAATAAATTATTTTATAGTTAATTATTTATAGGAATGCTTTTGTAGCTTAATTCATGTGATATGAGTGAAGTATTAATAAAACATTATTTTACTTTTTTATACCTGTTTTGACTTTTCCTTCATGACTTCAGAGTAGCGATGTGGGATGTGAGTGACTATGATGTCTTTGAATACACTGTTAAGGGCAGGAATGTGTTTAACAGCAACTCTTGATGCCAATGCAGTAATATCATGAAGATAGTGGGTATTGTCTGATACAGATGGCAGGAAATCGACATTTTCCATTTCCAAAACAGACTTGATGGGTTTTTCATTGCTCAGATGGTTTCCTGTTACACGGTTCTGCACTGCATTTAAATTGAACCAATGAATGTCATTGTTCTGATTTAAACTACCCATATGTTTGACTTTCACCATCAAGTCCAAGTTGTCTCCAGTAATTTGAAATGTTGGAGGATGACAGGTTTCCTCTTGGAATTCTTTTAATGTCTTGGAATCAAACATTTCTGTATTCAAGTTGAACACTTTCTCTGCAAAGCAATTGAAGCTTGCTTCATCATACTGCTTACACATCTTTAACTTTACTCGCTGTTTGACTTCACCGATGGAAAGGCAGCCTTCTCTTTTCTCCTCTGATAACTCTTTGAAAGCAACTTGTAATGAAAGACCTAGATCAGCAACATTTAGAGTGCTGAAGCCATCAGGGATTACCTCTTTTTCAGCATCTTCAAGAACTTCTAATATAGATGAAAGAACTGACTCCTTCTTGCAACTTTGCTCCAAGTTTTTTTTCCATTCTTTCACCAGATCATCATGATCTTTACCAAACTCATCAATCTTTTTCAGCATTCGTGAGTGGCTCATACATATACCCCAGTGGTTACATCTTTTATACAACTGTAAAAAAATTAAACAGAATGGTTTGTATGTTGGCTTTGTATTTATAGCTTTAGAGGAACTGCGAAATAGCACAAAATAAGATAAGATCCTGTTTGTGTTTGTGTAATGTTTCTATGTGCAAAACACAATGACTCAATACAGCACCAACCCCAGGGAGGGAATCCTAAGTTTTTAAAAAAATAGGCTTGTAAAAAAGTATCAAAATTTATACAAAAAAAGTCTTTCAGGGTCACTATGAACCAAAAAGCCATGAAAAACACATGAATTTTTCATGGGAAAACAATGGGATATTCACATGTTTTTCATGTCATTTTAAGGGCTTTTTAATGGTCAAATACACTTGGTTATGCCATGAAAAAGCCCTGAAAAAGCCCTGAAAAAGCCATGGAAAAAGCCATGAATACTTGTCACTTTAAGGGCCCATGAAAATGGTGAATGATTTCTCCCAAACCATGAAAAACCCATGAAATGTCAGCCTTCTGATTCCATGGTGCTTTTCATGGCCTTTGAAAAACCCATGAACCAGAAATTCATGGCATGTTTTTCATGGGTTTGCCAAATTAATGGGTCATGATTTTCCCAGGAATACGTTAAGTATTCATGGGCCATGAAAAAAATATACATGTTTCATGGTATTTTCATGCTATTTTTAAGTTGTTAGGAAAGCCTTTTTCATGGGTTCAACCAGAAATCATGGCCCATGAATTTTCCTAGTAGTCTCTTCTTCAAGTTTTGTATTTTCATGGTTATTTCATGTGATTTTCACATCACACAAAAGATTTTTTAGTGTAAAAACGGCTGGAAATATGGATGTGAAAAGATACCTAAATTAGCTATTAGTTATTTAACAAGCAGGAAAAAATCATTTATTTAATAATATATTAGTATTAAGAAGAATTATGAGACAAAAATTGAGAGAAGCAATGTGGAATTTTATTAATAATTGTTAATAATAAGTAGTTATTACATGATCAGGCTTAGAAATACACAATATAAAAACAAACCTACATTAATGAACATCATCAAAAGCTTTTGCCAAACTACCATACTTTTTCTTCAAGACAAGCTTTACATATTCATCTGTTGATCAAAGCATTCAAAAAAATTAGAGTCATCTAGTAAGTTATTTGTTCGATACAATAGTACTTTTATAGCACAGAGTTTCAGCTAGCATATGCCGAAGAGCAATTAACAATAAAATATGAACGAACTTAACTTATATTAACTATTTAATAAGTTGAACACTTCAAGCTTTTGCAGAGTATCATTTTTTGAACTTTGTACTGCTTCAAATACTCCCTAAAATGAGTCACTGTGTCAAATACATCTAGCTGATAAAAATGAGTTGTATTCTCGAGTCAGAGGCTAAAGGGATGACTGTAAAGTTCATAAAAGAGTCTTGTCCTTACCGTGAATGTTTACGTTCAGCGTGAAAGCAGTTCATCTGGAATGTATTTTTGTTCATAGTCTTCGAGAACAGTCACCTCATCATTCCGTGAACAGCGCTACTACTGCCCGGAATTACTCATCTCTATCAAGCCAGCAGGCTATTCCAGTAGTTTACGAGGCCTCCAGGATAGTTCATTTCACATATAAAAGCAATACTACAGCTAAAAAGTAAAGTAAATCAAGAACTCACAACGAAGACCGTTAAAAAGTGACCAGTATCAAATTTAGGCGCCTTTTCGTGGTTTGTTTACAAATGGTGATCATATTTCAGTGAACAATAGACTCGTGACCATATTAGGAATGAGCACGTGCACCCATGATTCTTTGCTCCAAAACACATGAGAATGATCGTTCGAAGGAAAAGTGAGCGAAAACAAATGCAATTCTAGCCATATTTGTCTATGTACTGAGTGAAAAGGTACAAGAATCAAATCTGGAGAAAAAGTAGTGAGCTTTTTTAAAGTTTTTGGCAGCTACGATACGAAGTCGCCAAGTTTTTCCTCTGATGAAGAAACCGTTGTAACCTTGGGTGACCATCTGATGATTCATAAATAAGCAAGAATCTCGTTCAAAAACTCATTTACTAGTAAGCTGTAGACTCTGATAGTAGTAATGAAGAAGAGCATCAAACTTAACAGCCCGATCGCGAGTATTTTACATCCAACAAATCTCTGGTTGTCCCAAAAGTTATCAATGCTGCAGGATCCAAAGTATTGCAAGCCTGGTTGTTTTGTGGTCTGAGCTAGAGGTAATTGTGACTATTCTTTAGGCAGTAAAATATATGTCTTCCCTGTTGGTAGCCTGAACAAAACAATCTTGATGTTTGGAGAATATGAAAGAGTGTTGTTTGAGAGTGTTCTCCCAAAAATTATTACTAGTAATATTTTGATCAGGTTATTAAGTTATTACCAATTTGATGTACAAATAATACTACTTAATGGGTCAATTAACTAGAACTACAACACAGAAAACAGTTTTTGGCCTCTTTCATAAAATAACATTGCAACAAATTAAAATAAATAAAAGGTGACATGAGTGTGAATTCATTTTCAGTTATTTGATTGGGTTCAGTTTCTACAGATGCCTAACAACTGCATTGAACTCCAAATTGCAACAAATTTCTCAATGAATGAAGTTGGATGTCCTCTTTTAATAAATGAAGAAGGCTGCCTGCCAATTGTTGTGTAAGACCAAGTGAGCAAATGCACTAAGCTTAACACAGATGTCAGCTACACAGCTGAGTTAGACATCACCAAAACACATAATATAAACTATCTTATAAAACTAAGTATAGTGAGCATGAGACGTGCAGTTTGTCCTATAATATGCTTTTGATAATGAAGTGACATTGCAATAAAAGCTTATATTCAAGATTATATATTTGTAGATCAAGATGACCTGTTCTATTTAACTAGGTGGCTAGCTCAATTAATGGGTCATGAAAATGTAGAAGACCAGGTTTTTATGGCATATTCATGACCCATGAAAACAGCTCTAGTTAGGTTGGCTCTTTTCATGGGTCATGAAAATGTAGAAGACCAGGTTTTTATGGCATATTCATGACCCATGAAAACAGCTCTAGTTAGGTTGACTCTTTTCATGGGTCATGAAAATTTTGCAGAGGGGGTTCCATGGGCCATGAATTTTAGGTATCCCAGAATTCAAGGAATATTAATGGCCCATGAAAAATGGCTCAAGCAAAACAGACTATTTTCATGGGCCATGGAATGTTAGCCTTCATCATTCATGGGAAATTCATGACCACATGCCAATGCCATGAAATTTGATTTTGCATATTTCATGGGCCCTTAAAATGTTTTCATGGGTTAATAACAGGAAATTCATGCCATTTTCATAAAACTGCATTTCATAGTGGGTGTAGCTGGAGAATTTACCGGAGAATTTACTTTAACTATATTTTTATTTCAGGTAGTTGGTGAAAAGTAAAGTGGGCACTGCCTTGATTTTCATTATAAAACTTATAGTTACAATACTGAATTAATTTTACTAGCAAAACAATGTGTTACATGATTGACACAAAAGAAATCTTAAAGTAGCATTTCTTTGTTTTACAAGTCATTAGTGGAACACCCTCTACTGTAGTCACTTGGAAACACTTTTGACATATTTTAATGATCTTCACAGAAACAATTAGGAACAGAATAATTAAAGGGGGAGGGGGAGGTTATGGCAGAGTTTGGTGTTTTAGTGTTTAAGCTGTGCCTCCTCATCTCATTAAAATGAAAAATGACAAAAGTTCATCAAAAATGCTTTGAAGTGACTATGGTAGCATGGGTTCCACTATAATCATGCGACACTTGTTCTTTACATTTCACTTAATCTCACCTGCTTTTGAGCACCACCATGCCAGAGAAGGATAGACAAGCGGTAGGCATTTGCAGAAAGTGCAGGGTTACGACATTTCAATAGCACAGAACTGGCCATGCTGATTGAGGAGTTTGTCTTCTGGCTGTCCCAAAAACCACTAGTTTTTGGCTTGGAGGTAACAACTGCTGCCAGACATCTATAAAGAACTGGTGCTCTATCCTTCAGTTCCTTAACAACTTCACAGTCTTTCAGGGATGTAATGTTTTCAGGAGAGGTGTTAGCAAGTATAGATGGAGAGGTACTACTGAGGGAAGCAGATTCATTCTGGATTTCTTTAACCACTTTTTCAATGACACAACTTTGTAGCTCTTTGCTGGACCAAACTGAATTTGCTATATTCTCTGAAGTTCCATCGACAATACTCCTGACAATTCTAGTACTTGCACCATCATTTTTGATTTCCTTACAATAAGTTTTAGATGGATACTTCAGTATGATCTTTGAGAAAAAAATACAATGTGTATTAGATTGGTTTAGTTTAATGGTTTCATCACAAATCTACAAATACAATTGACTAGGAAACTTAAATAAATATTGGTGTGGCAGGGGATAGGATTGGTGAAACCCCTTAATGACTGAATTCCTTTATTTAAGCTTTTAACTATCAGTAATTATTCAATCACTGCTATTCTTATAAAATGAAAGAAATAAAAATTAAGATATAAAATATAAACAACACGATATATTAAAACTAGGAAATTAATTGTTATCAGTTCCGTCTAAAAGGTTGCTATCATTCTGTTGAAATGTCTATGAATCTCATTATCTGCATGACTGCATGCAGCCACCTTTGTGTTTTAATATTAAATTCTTTTAAAAACTTTTAGTTCCACTGTTAAAAATTCCGCATGAGACAGCTATTAGCGTCTATTAAACTTGCCTATCAGCTAAAAATCTAACTCTGATAAAAAGAAACGTTTTCGACTTTTACAGACAAGCTTAATTCTTAATTCTTAATTATTCTTAATTATTCATTAAAAATACAAAGCTCTCGCGTTAAAGGTGAGAAGTTTTACCTCGACGGAAGAAGTGTATTTCTTGGCGTGGGTTACAAGATCATCATGGATGTGCAGTTCATCGGGGAGATTTTCTTTGCCATTTTCTTTTAAAATTGATCTCGGGTATTTTCCAGGGGTTTTTGTAGACGATCTCTTTCTGCATGGGCTTGACGACGAAGGTGAATTGCGATGACATCTCTTGAATCTTTCATAGGAATCAGCACTACTTGCTTGCTTTTTTTGCTCAGTCAAAGACGTCTTCGCATTATCTCTGAATTGGTTTAAGTCTTCAGAAAGCTTTTCAAATTTCTCTAGATTCCTCCGACACTTGAGACAGATAATGGAAGAGACACCACTTTCCTTCTTTATCTCGAGTTCTAACAAAGATGACAATCTAGAGGCTACGTTTTCTTGCTTCAGGATCCCTTCAAACAAATTGAACTTTCCTGAACCATATACGAGAAAATTGATATTGCAAATTCTACAAAAACTATTGGGATTGAAAACAGATAGCTTTTTAACTGGAGTGTGTCGATTGACATCCATTGACATTTTGACATTTTTACGGTCTACTGCACCACGTGAAACATTACAGAAACAAACATTATCCAAAACCGGTTTGACAAGGAGATTAGCATGGAATTGAGGCACTGAAACATGGAAGTGAGGTTGCCAACTGCCGCTACCAGAGTGATTTTTTTTTCTCTTCTCGCGCTCCGCGCTCGCTTAAAATTAATTTCGCTCGGGGGAAAAAAAATCGCTCTGGCACCCAGGGTAGTCCACGCCTAGAGGGCATGAACAATCCTTTGTAACATTACGAACACTCAACTATTGAACTGTCATGTGTAATCCGTTGTATTAAGTGTTTGCATGTAATCAGTTAGTTTCAGTTTTTTTTTAACATGTATTTGCATACTTGGGCGAGGAGTGTCGCATTTCGCGATATTTGTCTAGTTTTACGCAATGTAAACATCGTCATTTTTGCCTTATATTCTTTAGTTAATGATTAATGTGTGTTAGGTAAGCTTAATCTGATCAGTTAGCGTCCTTTTAGAAGCACATGGAGTTATAAGTTGTAATCGTCGTCTATCATAAATATCTGTATCATTAAGGACATTGAGCTATCGTGCATTATACAAGACCAGACGTAAGTTGATCCTTTATATTTCTAGTCTGTCTTCATTACCTCCTTTATCATAGATCTGGCTATTTTTGATGTTTTAACTCCTTGAATGTAATCACTTGTAGTTTTCACCATTTTGTACGCCAATAAAGTCATCAGTCGATCAATTGCTGTGTACAGAATGGTTGATCACTTAGTGTCACCGCGGAGGGAGTTTCTGGGGATGCAAACAAACAAACAAACATTCAGAACCCAAGTTACTTCATCTGCATTGATTTTGCAAATCCTGACCTTGTTGGACCTGTTAGTGTGCCAATATACCCAAAAGCACATGACAATGTGTGTGTTAAAGGACCATGACGTGAGGTATGGTATGGTCTTGTGAAGCATGTGGTAAAGGAAACAAGGAAATTAACAGTGAAATGGTACACTGAGACTCGACAGCAAGGAATCTGGACTTTGACCAATCAGGAAGATATAATCCACTTCTCCTCTCTTATTAACTTGTGCAATGTGAACAGAATATCTGGCGGGTATAGTATTTCATAGGCAGTGAGCTGCATATCTCCAGTGCAATATAATTTGTTCAGCTAACATTACAATACAAAAAAGTACCACCTTTACAATCTTTAGAACAAGTGCTAGATATAACAAAAGAGCAGCATGATATTACAGTGGAGATGACCCCAATTTTTAATTGCACTGGCCTCATGTTTAACCGGTTGGAGTGCATGGTTCAAAGGAAGGTAGAATTCAATTTTGTAGATTAAAGAAGTCTACATGTCAGCAGGGTTTCTTTAATTTTTTTAAGGACAACAATGTTTTATGAAACTATTCAAGTGAAAAACCCCTGGTCTCTTCTGTAGGCTACTTACTAGTTAGGTTAAAGTGCACCTAACCCCCACTTATTTCCCATTTTGACAGAATGTTGGAGCACTTCTAATGACTTGTATGAAAAAATTATGCAAACTCATTCATTGAAAACGTTTGTTGGAATTTGGTTATTCACTTCTGTCAATTAATTTTAAAAATTAAAAATACGAAGATTTAACGTATACCAAAGTCATATTAAGCTTTTACAGATCGTTTACAGATCATATTAGGGTTTTCCGATTTAGGCACTAATAGTGCCACAAGATAGTACCATGCTTTTATTTCACTATTATGACTACATTTTAGCTTTGGTACAAAATTGTAGCATTTCTATCAAGCTGAAGTTTTGGATATCACCAGTGAAGATTTAAAAAATACAAATTAAAATTTAACCCAAGAGATAAATGCCGTCACACATGAGTAAGCACGAAACATCGTTTTGTGAACCAAAATATTATAGATTTCCATAGCAGTTAAAGCTTTAATTTATTGGTCAACCAATAAATATTTGTATTTAAATCATATATTCTTTTCGGCAATATAACATCCACGCTACCAGGAAATAATTCGCAAAATGCCGCAGTTATACATCTTTTTCTCGCATTAAATTGCAAATATATTTATTGGTTCCAAGATTATTCAAGACTATTTAGGCCAAGTTGTAGAGCGCGGTGATTTTTCTTTATCTCGGAAAGAAAAAAGACTATTTCGTTTGTAGTAGTATCTTTCAATGGCAAAGGAATGACTACTCAACCACTTTTAAGCGGTTTAAGTATTTGGGAGAGCCGGCCTCTGATATCGAGCAACCTCATTTGGTAAAAGTACTAAACAACTGCCCGATTGTACTGTTCGTGAGCATTCACTGTGGGATGTCCATTGTTTAAGGATATAAGGTCACTAGCAAGACAACTACAAAAACAGAGAGTCAATCACATATATCATTATGTTTATTTTATACAGTATACCACAACTACACACTGGCATAAGCGTACTGTGCAACGGTCATTATTTATCACCTGAAAAGGGGGGCGAGGAATGTTTTTTTTGGGGGGGAAGACTTGAATTATGGGGTGATCAGATAAATTTTACTGTGTCGCCACAAAAATCCCCCTCCCCCCAAGGTGATAAATAATTAATGACCGGTCCCTAAAAAAAGGTTTTATACAAGTCTGGGGGCCTGATTATATCAACAGGGCTGGCCGGTTATAAGGGCCCATTCACATGAGAGAGGGTGGCGGTGCCCCTAAGTAGTAGGGATAAGTGTTTTGTTTTTGCTTTCTGTTTTTTTGTTTTGTTTTGTTTTGTTTTTAGTTTTGTTTTGTTTTCTGAGGAACACAAAACAAAAGAGTTATCCCCACTATATAGGGGCACCTTCTCTCATGTAAACGGGCTCTAAGTGGGCTCACTTCTTTTGTTTTGTGGCCGAAGGGAAAAGAATAAAAAAGAGCGAGAGAGAGAGATAGAAGAAGGAGAAGTAGACGAACAAAGCCCTCTTAACCGGACCAGTTTGGTTCATATAGTCAGTTTCTAGGTTGCGAGCCGATGTGTTTAGTATTTTGTAAGAACAGTAACAGCAAGATTGCACAGACTAAAAGCGTACAACACGATCACGGACTCCTACACTCAAAGTTTCAGTAAGCAACCGCAAAAAACGTCAAATCAATAGGTGATCCATGTCAACTACAGTGAGTTTGCTTTTGCTTTTGCTTTTGCTTTTGCTTTTGCTTTTGCTTTTGCTTGCTTGCTTGCTTGCTTGCTTGCTTGCTTTCTTAACTTTCTTTCTTTCTTAACTTTCTTTCTTTCTTAACTTTCTTTCTTTCTTTCTTTCTTTCTTTCTTCGTTATTTTTCGTTTTTGTTAGTAATCAGTGATTAGTTCAAGGTGTTGCACACTAGTAGTATTGATTTACTCATCGTCAGAGCTATCTAATTTTTGCACCTATTTTTTAAGGGCCTTTGAGTGCTCTTGTGCAGCGTTGGTTGCTGCCATAATGAGTCCTGGAAGGGACTCACTTAGGGTCGCTGCAAGCTCCTTGCTTTTGCTTTGCCTGGGGAAAGATGAGAGAATGAATGTCAAGACATTTGACAGCATTATACGATATCATAGAGTTATCAAATACACAATCAATATGAACCTTCCAACATTGAGCGTTTGTCCAGAGGATTGGGTATTTTTATTTTGCACTTCAATCATACATTAATTAAGAACATTTAGACAAATATTACCATACAGATTTAGATATGTTGGCAATGGCAAATATCAGGTATCGGTAGTCAGAGGAGCAAAGCTAGTAACATTAGGACTAAGCGCTTTTCGCAAGAATAAACTGTTAAGCTCAGTTATCAAATGACCGGTACGGCTCTGCTCTCCTGCTCTTAAGAAAACCTTCATAAGCAGGACTTGACTGCTTTGCACGATCATATACAGTATATGGAGGGGAAGATGATTACCAGCACAAGGAAAAGGAACGGTGTACTACAACCACTACTGTCAACAACAACAGCAAACAACAACAACAATAATTAAGGTGTTTATACCTCTTGGGTTTTTTAGGAGCTGATGCCTCTGCCTTTGGCTCAGGTGCCTGTATTTTTTCCAACACACCCTTCATTGTTGAACAATCATCTGATCCACCCTGTGAGTCTACACAGCATCTCGTCGTTCTCGTCTAGCTCATCTCGTATCGAATCTAAATCATCTTCAGCATCTTTGTCGTCGCTGTTTTCGTCCTCGTTATCCTCGTCATCACTTTTGTCTTCCTGGTCAATAACTGAACCTGTGCTGTTTCTTTTCCTTCATAAAATATTAGAATAAAATGGAGATAAGACACGCGGCTTCAAATATCTATATCAAGAAATCAAGACATAAATATAATACCTTGTTGTAAGCAATTTTGAAGCTTGCTTACGCACTTGTCCCGTTACTTTTTTGAAAGCAGCACTTCCTGGATTGCCTGAGTTGTAGAATTGTTGGAGTTTTGTCCCCAAGACTTCGCCATTCCTCTGGAGGAACAAGACAATTGCCTTGTAGTCCTTTTTATAGAGTTCTAAGCCTCTTTTTATCATCATTTTTTCAACTGGCGTTACTCTTAATCGTGAGCATTTCTTTTTATATCCAGAACTGGAGTTAGACATGTTTATATCGAGTTTTGGGGCGAAAACACGAGCTTTCACTTCTCTAGACTGTCAAGTCAGAAAATAATGCGTTGCATGCTTTGCACGTGAAAATTGCAACCCAAAACGGTACGGTATGACGAGTGAATTAATTAATGAGTGATGGTAAATGATTAGTGTTCAAGCATTAGGAATAAAATCCAATCTACTTCAGACATGTCCAATACACACGAATCGAGTCGATTCGTAACCGGTGGTTTACGATTCGTAACAGATCGTGAACCTCATTGATATGCAGAGATTGCGAATCTTATTAATATGCACTGTGAATCTTATTTATATGCACAAATTGTGCATATTTATATTCCTCTTTAGAATAAAATTAAATATTCTAATTAGAATAAGATATCAATTGCCGCTTGTGTGGTCTTCCTGTGGTTCTTATCTCATTGTACACACCACCCTCACACCACCACCACTGCTTGGTCACCCTGTGGTTATTGATACACCACCACTGCTTGGTCACCCTGTGGTTATTGCATTCAGGGCCATCAGGGCCCGGGTTGTAAATCGTACGATTCGTGTCGATTCGTACGAATCGTGAATGTTCTTTACGATCCGTGCATCTTATTAGTCGATTCGTCGATTCGTGAACATGATACTGCCTACTACGAAGCAAAGCTGCCTGGATTACTATGAATATATTGTTTTGTCGTTTTCAAAAAGCCCATTCAGAGATTCATTAATTTGTGTTCTAACACCAGCGACTAAATAAAGACTTCATTGACATCTAAACCGGTCATTCCAAAGTAATATTCGTAGAAAAGCAGTCACTGATTATCGATTCGTGAATTTGATATCTACTACGAAGCAAAGCTGTCTGGATTACTATGAATATATTGTTTTGTCGTTTTCAAAAAGCCAATTCAGGGATTCTCTAATTTGTGTTCTAACACCAGCGACTGAATAAAGACTTCATTGACATCTAAACCGGTCATTCCAAAGTGATATTCGTAGAAAAGTCACTGATTATCGATTCCTGAATTCAGAAATTACAACGAAGCGAAGCTGCCACATTACTAAATAAAATCTTCATTGAGATCCAAACGAGCCATTCCACTAAAAGTGCTGATATTCGTAAAAAAGTCAGGGCCAAACTATTAAAATTTTGTGTATTGCCGTTTTCAAAAAGCCTCCTGAATTTGTGACACCAAATCATTGCCTCAATCAGATGACGATCTGAAGGCTTATTGTTTTGTCGTTCTCAAAAAGTCAATTCTTGGATTCTTTAATTTGTGTTCTAACACCAGCGACTAAATAAAGACATGATTGACATCTAGCTAAACCGGTCACTGATTCCAAAATAATATTCGTAGAAAACTGGTCACTGATTTTCGATTCCTGAATTTGAAATATTACAACGAAGCGCCGATCGAAGCTGCCTGGAACTATGATGACAATATTGTTTTGTCGTTTTCAAAAAAGCCCATTCTTGGATACTTCAATGTGTGTAAACACCAGCAACTAAATAAAGACTTCAGGCAGCATATTTAAAGAGGGGGTATGTTTTAACGCTTTCTCGACCCAAACTATTGATGAAAAAAGTGTTTATTTGTGAAAGGCTATCACCATTGTCCAAAAGGGGATCAACCGCATTCAACGCACCTCCCTTGGATCCACCCCTGCAAAACCATGCAAAACTACTATAAACCACTACTTTAATATCAGAGTTCTTTATTATAATATCAACAAATGCATTTCTCAATAAACAAACAATACATGCTACAATAACTTATTTATTTATCGAGATGAAAAACAAGACAGTGGTCATATTTTTTGCTGAATTAGCTGATAAATGCACATTTAGTACATTAATTTTTACCACTGATGAGTTCTTTTGAAGTCAACTAAGGGGCTAAATTTATTGTTGAAAGTGATAAAATGACATACAATCCAATTTTCATCTCGGTCATAAATACATAAACAAATGCAACTCTATTACCAAAAAAAAAAAAAATTCTATTTTTTAACATTATGATGTGAAGCTAATTTATATTTTAAAAGTCATAAACAAATTGGAGTATTTTTTACAAATACAATCATGCTATCACAATGACATCAGCATAAAATAATTTCTGCAAACGTCATTTTACACTATATTTATAAATTCATGCCAGAAACATGAAAAAGTTAAAATTCATTATTTAGAATGCCTTTTTGACATCTTCATTATGGTTGTCTAAGACATAAAGCATTACAAAAAGAAACCGCCACCTATTCATATGTTTTGATATTATTGAAAATGTTGACAGTCAAGAAAATAACTGCTTGCACACTTCAGTGTTTACATCCTACAAAAAACAAAAAAAAAACAAAAAAAAAAACCAAAAAAACACAAAACAAAAAAACAATAGATTAACAAAAGTAATAAAAATGCAGATGAAGAATATGAAATGTTTGTTTAAAAAAATATTTCCTGTGACATATACACAATATATACATGTACACACATAAAAAATCATGTGTCAAATGATAACAGCCCATCTTCTTACAGTGCTTTAATTGGGGCCACTTGAATTATAGTGACCAATCAAAAACCAGTAAAACCATACATACTTTAGAACTAATAACTGAATTAAAAACTCAAATTATAGTGTTCTCATACACGCTGATAACAATGTAGAGTTGAGAGCTGCAATAAATTGATTAAATATCAGTTCATCTAAGTGGTCCTGGTTGAATTAGCAGCATAATAAATCAGTTACCTTTCAAAGATATAAATTTGTAAAGATTTTTTTTATGTACAAGATTCAATTTTCTAAAAAAATCACTGGAATCAAGGCTAAAGCACCACACAGAACTTGGATTGAAATATTATTAATAGAAATATTACATTTATTTTATGATATATCCAATTTCTAGTATTGCATTTTCCTATAAATTAACATTATGTACATAAGAATCATTTATCAAAATATGACAACTTATGACTTTTTCATGCAATCATGAGCTAAGTTCTTCATTTTTAAAATTGTAAAAAATTGTTTATGTTCTTCAAATTTGAAATTACAGTATCAGAAACATGAGCTATAGTTAACTACATAACTACATATACATTAAATCATTAAATTCAGTTTTAATGTATGTCATTCAATTATTAATTACAAATAAAATAATTCTTACTAAATTGTTTTCATGTTATTGAACTGTTTTTATACACATATTAACTAAATCAAAATTGCTTGTGTCAAGACAACTATACCCCTGTTTCATTCTATTCTCTTGATATATCAAAAACATTGTCAAATGAGAAATAAAATCTTGTTATGTATATCCAGTTGAGGGAAATTCAAAAGGTTCAGTTTTGGAGAATTTAGGCCAAATCTCACTCAACAAAATTAACTTATTGATTGGAATAAATATTCTCTAATGAAGATGACTAAGCTTGCTAGTATATTTTTCAGGAGACTAAAGGGTAAAGATTACAAACCCTTAAGCAAATGCAAATAAAAGCTTGATAGTAGCAATTTTTGTTTGTCTATTACCACAGGAAGCCCAATTCAGTTGAATAAAAAGGAAATATTTAGAATTATTACTTATTTAAATTTGAAAAACACAAGTTTGAGTCTGGAATTAATGAAAAATTAATAAGAAAAAGATGAAATTTTGTATCCAAAATAGATTTGTTTTAATATTAATTATGAATTGCTGTAAAAACCATTAGACCTCAATACAAATTGAAAATACTTAATTCTATGTTTTCTTGATATGCCAGATACATGTAATTAATTACATACATACATACATGATTGAGACTCCCTCAACAGGGCTTTTCAGCTCAATTTACAAATCCTAACTAAATCATATAAATCAAACATAAATGGATTAAGAATCCCAACTGGCAAGGAGGCAATCCAGTTGGCTGTATTACAAACATGGCCGAGAAACTGAATTTGAACTAATCGAAATCGGAACAAATTCAGTCTCAGCTAGTGGCCAGAGCGGGAATGACGAACCTGGAAACGCCAGATTGCGAGACCAACGCTCTGACCACTAGGCCATGCTGTCTCCTATTAAACCATGTTATCAGACATAAACTGGAAGAGACAATATTCACCTAATGTGTCATTCTAGTCTAAATATTAATTAACTAAAGAAGAAAAATAACAACAACAGCCACAAAAACAATCCAAGATATCCCAAATATAGAGAAGACAAAAAATCAAAATATGCTCTTCTGCAATATAAAGCTGTTGAAATGCTTTATTTGACTTGTTTGAAAATATGAAAGTTTTGGAACTGTTTCCTTTCTTAGAATTTTAAATAAGATACAACAGATCTCAACTTCATGTCATTTGTCTTTTTTACTAAACATGTTTCGGCAACTAACATTTGCCATCTTCAGTAGTGGAGATTAACAAAGAACATAACCTATATATAAGTTAAACAAACAATAAGAAAGAAGGGCTATTGTATTAATTGTAAATTAATATGTTTTACTTGTTGGTTCAGAGATGGTTTCAACCAACTAATATGTAACGCTTCTTTGAGTTTTAAAGAAAATTCATAAGCAGCGTGGTCTATATAATTACAAAGCATTCCTTATTAGCAAGGCTTCTGCACGACTCTGAGTTATCTAGGTGTTTATATATATGTGACGCCCTATCCGTGCGAAGATGTTCACGTACGCGTGTCGAAAAGTTTGATTTTCTAAGATTCTACCGTCGCTATGTCGATGATACATTCTGCATTTTTGACAGTGAACAAGATGCACTTGTGTTTTTTGATTTCATCAACTCCAGGCATCCCAACATCAAGTTCACCATGGAAAGAGAAATTAACAACAAAATTTCCTTTCTTGATGTATTCATTGACAACAGCACGAGACCTGTGACCACGAATGTTTTTCGCAAGAAATCTTTCACAGGTAATATCACGCTTCAAGCTATCTCGTTTCGCAACGAGAGACGTATTATGATACAAGATGAGTGATTTTCATTTTCACATTACTGCGCCTTCAAACTCGTTACGTCTCCAAAAGCAGACTATTTTGATAAATAATTTCGATATCTAACGTTTTCAACAACTTAAAAATCAATTTAAATTTCTTTTCTACAAAAACAAACTTTAAGCTTAATATAAGCTTATAAACTTAAGCTAACAGTGAGGACACTCAAACCATGAACACTTGACTTTATTTAATAGATTAGCTGAAATATACTATGTGATCAAAATGAAACTAAATTCTAGTTCATTCTCTCAAGGAATGCATGTTAAAAACAGTTTTAAAAAAGAACCAAGTGTTCACGGTTAGAGTGTCACTGTAAACTTATAGGTAGCTTAATAATCTTATAAATTCGATACGTACCACACATCAAAATCCCAGATGGTTAACATGCTTTACTCAAGTCGGTCAGTTCCACTAAAACCAATTCAGCGTAAAATTTAACTTATTCTAACCATTTACACGAATCGATAATGAGATGCACGATTCGTAAACCCCTTTGACGATTCGTACGAATCGATCGAATCGTACAAATCGATAGGCCCCCTTCGAGCAGCTTTGAGTCTGCCAGAGTCTAAGTCCACTATATACCCATGTGCGCATGTGCGCAACACAGGAATCCCAACAACATGCGCTAACCATTTACACGAATCGATAATGAAATGCACGATTCGTAAACCCCTTTGACGATTCGTACGAATCGATCGAATCGTACGAATCGACAGGCCCCCTTCGAGCAGCTTTGAGTCTGCCAGAGTCTAAGTCCACTATATGTCCATCTGCGCATGTGCGCGACACAGGAATCCCAACAACTTGCGCTAACCATTTACACGAATCGATAATGAGATGCACGATTCGTAAACCCCTTTGACGATTCGTACGAATCGATCGAATCGTACGAATCGACAGGCCCCCTTCGAGCAGCTTTGAGTCTGCCAGAGTCTAAGTCCACTATATGCCCATCTGCGCATGTGCGCGACACAGGAATCCCAACAACATGCGCTAACCATTTACACGAATCGATAATGAGATGCACGATTCGTAAACCCCTTTGACGATTCGTACGAATCGATCGAATCATACGAATCGACAGGCCCCCTTCGAGCAGCTTTGAGTCTGCCAGAGTCTAAGTCCACTATATGCCCATCTGCGCATGTGCGCAACACAGGAATGCACAATCCATTTAAACGAATCGATAATGAGATGCCATTCGCAAACCATCTTTACCATTACGTAAATATTCATTATCCCTTGGTGTAATTATTCATGTTTTATGCATATCAATAACCTGTACTGTCTGCAATGCATTTCAATGAAGTTCACAATCTGTTACGAATCGTAAACCACCATTTACGAATCGACTCGATTCGTGTGTATTGGACAACCCTCATCTACTTCAGACATTCAAAGAGATATAAAAAAAGCCAAGTGCATAGTCTTTTATCCAAAAATGATACCAAATTAAAAACAGACAATCTTTCATATTCGTTCGGTGAACAGGATTCTTCGCAATGGTAATGAATATATTAACTTTGCATGCACGCAATTTCTGATCGCTCAAGCGTATCTACAATACATTATCAATTTGTCGATATGTATGCACCTTTTCCAGCTTTCCCCTCTTTGATAGCTAGTCTTTCCTATCTTTGATAGTTATTTCTAATCTTGTGCAGTTGTTATGTGGTGATGGTTTAGTCCTACCTCCTCCTTCTCCAATGTTTCTGACTCAAACCATTCTAGTGTTTATCGCCATCGACAAAATAATGAACATGACTGACCGTCCCCTTATTGCAAGACTCTTTCCGGGATTATTGCTGTCGCAAAATACCGGTCGGGATGTTTGGTCAGTTCTCGAGCTAGATCCTCGAAACTTCTGGTATGTCACAGGGGAAACTCCAACATCTCTAGACACAATAGTAAGACGAATAGCCGGGGATGTCTCGAAACCTCGCCTCCTGCCACGCCAACCAACATGCCAAAGACACCGCCAAACCCTTTTGGATGTTCGTAACCGTGTTCTTCTAGCTGTTAATTGGCTACGGTGCTACGACAGTTACCACTTCCTTGCAAATCTGTTTGGCAAGAAATCTACCATGTAGTGGCTATACTTTTTATCAATTATAGGCACTTTATCAGGTGGCATGATCTACAGAAGTGGGGCTCGTTCTTGGGTCAGTGGCCACAATTTCCAAGTGCAGTTGGCTGCATTGATGCCACCATACATAAGATCAGAAGGCCGACAGGGCAACTTCAAGCGGAATTTTACAGAGGGGACAAGAAATGCCATTTTATATCGTCTCAGCTAGTTGTAGATGCAGATGGACTCATCGTGATGCTCGTGTCAGGGTATGTTTATGAAGCATTTCCCTTTAATATATAATTTAAATATAGGGGGAAAAACGGTTTGCAAAATATTCCAGTCTTACAGAGTTATTGATTATTTCAGATATCCTGGTCATTTAAACGACGCTTCAAGCTATCGGTTTTTACCAAGGATGGGGTTTAACGGCCAAAGGCGTCTCCCAAGACCAGCTAGGATTCTTGCTGATGGTGGTTATCCCGCACAAGTGCCCCTAATCACACCTCGCAGAATTGCTCACCACCGAAGGGCTCGATTGGCAAATAGAGCGCTTCGACGTCTTCGTGTGCGAGTTGAGCATACCATTGGCACTATAAAGATCTATCGGTCAATTTTGAGCATTTTTCGCCAAAAGAGGTATTTTTTGCCAATTGTAGTCAGTACATGTGGTTTTTTAACCAACCGTCGACGCAGGCTTCTTGCGCACGTTTAATTTGATAGTTTTATACTAGAAATTAGTAGCCACAAACGTGTGGTCTATCATAAGCTGCATACCGATTGGCTACTCTACTAGGGGGGCTATTCGTGATAGCCCAATCATATACATGGTCGAGAAAAGCTCCGGTTTTGAAAAGGAAAAAAATGGCAGTTTGACCTACAAGTTTGTGGAGACTTAAACAATTAACCCCTCAAGGGCCATAGTTATAGTCAATAGGCATTTCTGGCAATTGTTTCATAGTTACCGGTGCATTTTAACAGTTAGAAATGCTATTATACATTTCTAACGAACTGACAGAAGTTTGAACTGCTGATTTCAGTGAGCATCCAGTTCATTTCTAACTGTTAGAAATAAAACCACTCGTACACTGACTATTAAAAATTATTTATTTATTATTACTTATATTATTATTTATAATGCGCATTTTTCCATGTGAATATGATCAAATGCGACTATTAACTACTTATCCAATCATTCATAATTTGATAAGAAATAGAAAATGTTGGCGCCCGGCCAACCATTATGGGAATAAAATGGCTCACCTGCCGCTTATAATTCATATTACTTTAATAGGCGGCATTACTAAGGGACAGACGATTAGAAAGGCGATAGGGGGAGGGGAAGGGAGAGTTTGGCAAATGCATGAATTGTTTTTTGTTGTTGTTACCAAAAGTGAAAATCCTAGTTTAATAGTATCAGAGGAATAGGTAAGAACTCTTTTCTGTCATTTATACTGAAAATAATTATTTCAGTGTTGCTTTTGCCTCCACTCCCCATCTCTTTTGTCATTTAGTCAATGGTCTGTCCCTAACATACCGTTTCTTTGCATAAGAGCTTAGTATTAAAGTCAAATGTTGGCCAGTCAGTTGATCAAAAGCAGTATCTACAAAACTTCGGTATTCTTGATGTTATCGATGTGACAAATGTAGTAGTAAACTCTTTATTTCGATACATAAATTATCTTACAATGTCATATAAAAGGAAAAGAAAAGTTATAGTTTCAAAAAACCTTTGGTGAAAGTAAAAGTTGTAATTATAATATTTAGACATCTCACGTTATCAGTACTTTATTTATTTAATTTATTTTACAACATTCGCCAAGGGCAGTATACTTTTGTAAAAAGCCTTTTCTATTAAAGGTTCATTGCTTGATGAACATAGAAATGAAAATAAAAACAGAAACGACGAATAATTACTCATTCAGCAAAACCTCGTCATGCACTGGTAAACATGTTTGGCAATAAGCGTGGCACTATTAGTGCCAAAGCCCGTAAATCGGAAAACCCTATTATGTCCTTTGGTATGTTTTTTAGGGATCTTTATGAGTATTTATTTATTTATTTATTTATTTTTTCTAACAGACTGTTTTGGAGGTCTGTACAGCCGCTTAAGTGATCCCCACCACTTAAATGATCCCCATATCGCCGCTTCAATGATCCACGCTGCTTAAATGATCCCCATTCGCCGATGAAATTATCCCTGGAGAAAAAATAGGATCTGGACCCTCAGGACTGTGGACTACAAACGTTGTAAGTGTGTCTACATGGCAACAACTAACCAAACAATCTTTAATAGATAATCACTGAGTGGGTATAATGCAGGCAGCTGAGGGCACAGCCCTCAGCTGCCTGCATTATACCCACAAATGCTGTGTGCCGAAGTGATTATCTTTTATAATTATTGTTCTTATCAAAACTCAATTGTTTTTTTCTCTAGCAAAATTACAATTTAGAAATTTATGCTTGAATGTGCAGGGTTTGTTTTGGGAGGAGTTGTTTACATGAGATAGTTAATCAACTCCGCATACCATGTTTACATACATCTAAGAAAATCTAAGAAACGTGTATGTCCATTTTTGACTAGAACTTTCGCATTATGTTAACACACTTAGCACATAGAAACAAGGACGAAGTCGGTCCTACTAGAACGAATCTCATGTAATTAAACAGCCACTTAGTACAAAAAGCTTTCACATTTCTTTGTTTTCGATTGTTTTGTTTAGCTTTGATTAGCCATTTTTGGAGTGTATCAGGCACTTCTACATTCTAATTATTTTCTTTTCTATTGTATTTATCTGACTCAGTATAACACTTTAACTAGCATACTTTGTTTCACGAGTTAATGAACTGTTTCAGTTTAGTTTATCCTAGACCAGTGATTGCTCCTCAGCTAAATAATGTTAAATAGCGCTATCAAACAATGGAATTTTTTTCCATTTAGAACTAAAGCATTTAGGTTTTGTACTTTTCATGATCACGGGTTAAGTGCGATTACTCTACTGAAGTCCTTTTTGAGTTGAAATTAGACAATTGTTATTGAGTTTAGTGTATAGTGATAAAACATTTTTCTTGCCTCGTAAGAATTTAAAAAATCTCTTCGAAATCAATAAATGGATAGTTTATTCGAAATCTATTCAATTGTTCAGTTGTAAGGTCAGGTTATTTTCAGTGAGACTGATTATGGCGTCGAACAGTTCAGAAGATGATGACACCGCTATGTTTCTCACTCAAAATACATTTCGGAGCAATACGCCTCAAATGTTTGAAGATACCTTTTGGGAAGATATCGCAGGTAATCATTTTATAACGGTGTTTTGGTTTTCAAAAAATATATTTTGCTGTAGTCAGGAATGACTTGTAAGTAACTCGCGGTTCAATCTTCAGGCGTGGTCTGCCCAAATGAGCCGGAACTCGCATACAAAGAAAGTCTCACTGGCATAGCTAATGGTATATATATGCAGTCCAAATATTTAGTATTTTTCAATTGGAAATGAGAAATTTCTAAATGTGAAATTGTGGTTCAATCTTCAGATGTTGTCGTTCAAAATCAACTGGAACAGGCATGCGAAGAAAGTCTCACTGGCATAAATGAAGGTACATAGTTTTATTCAGTTATGCATATGCAGTGTCATTGTCATAATGTGTTATACAGCTACTATGTAAAAGTCAAAGCTATTATTAATAAGTATTGTAAAGATTTCAACATTAAGATTATATTTTCTCCATTTAAACTTAGCAATTTACTTAGTCCTAAGGATTTTATTCCGGAATCTCTCAAATCACGCGTTGTGTATCAGTTTTCTTGTGCGGGCTGTGGAGTTCGTTATATCGGGGAAACCCATAGGCATTTTTCCATATGCGTAAATGAGTATTTATACCAGGATAAAAAATCACATGTTTTTAAACATCTTACTAGTTCAAAGGACTGCAAGGACAAATGTGATCTATCATGTTTTAAAATACTAGATTCTGCTTCTAGTAATTTCCAGTTAAAAATTAAAGAGGGCTATTTCATTGAACGGTTGAAACCTGAGTTAAACAAACAAGTTGAACATGTCAGTTTAACTTTGTTATGTTAAGTTTGTTTATCTTTTCAGTTATCTTTAGTTCATACTCTACTTTAGATAACTTGTTTCCTTATTGGTTAGTTTAAATTTTGTTCGTTAATAACTGAATGTATAGGTATCAGTATATATTCACGCGCATTGTAATATTATTTCATATGGCTGAAGATGATGTTAGTAACATCGAAACATATCTTCTTCCGTCTCTCGCTGCCTCCAATGCTCACACTTTTCTGACATATCTTTTCTCTTAAGCAGTGATTCTATTTGGTTTATTACGCTATTATAGCAATACACTTTAAATGGATAAAATTGTTCCTTTCCATCTTTTAAGATCACTTTTTGCGCCAAAGCTGTTCCACATTCTTTTGCTGGCCTCTCCCTTTTTGAAAGGTTTGTGTGTACATATTCTACTTGATACTCTTCCATCAACTGTCTGTGTACATTCATTCCATCTGTACAAAGAAGAACATTTGGGACAAACGACATATTTTACAAAGTCATCCCTGTCAAAATGGACAAGTTCTCTAAGAATAAATATTGAAGTTGGAAACATACTGCAAAATTCAATGAGGTACTGACAATTGCATGTTGTTCCAATAAAATGAAGGAACTGCAACTGAAATCGTAACAGCCACTCTAGACCATTGTCACTTTTTTTGCAATTAGTTTGCCAAAGAAGAATAATGCGCAGTGCGCTTAAATAAACTACATATTACATAATTTATGACAGAGAAATTAATTAAGAATATTAATTACACTTACGGTATCCATGTTTTTTTATTTCAGTCGAATCTGGGTAATTTCATTCCATCTCACAAACAAGTCTATATCAAATATTTATTATCATTTTTTTATCTAGTTTAGATAAATGAAAATGAAATCTCTGGACTCATATGACACATAAACTCACCCCATGCAAGAACTTTTTATCTGTATTTCTCATACTAATGAAAACGATGATAAGAACGTCAGTGGTGAAAATTCAAGTTGGATTGTTGCTTGTCTAAGGACCAATTTCAAATCACCGGCAGTCATGCGGGGCGTGTCATTAAAAATCTATAAAGATTCATAGTCAAGCCTTGCAAAATGTCTTACAAAAAGAAATAATGATAAAAATAATTTTGAAATAATTCTGAGTAAAAATAATAATTGATATTTTTATGAAGTGCAAGACAAGTTTAGAATGAATCAAACTGGAATTTAATTATCAAACGTAAATTGCTAGGAACTCCTCTTGGTAATAATGGTATTTCTCACAGCAGCAATTAATTCACGTGAAATTTATAGGAAAGCTGCAATCTACATTACCTGATTCTTTGATGCTATCGTCATCACTTTCATTGCTAGTCAAAAACGGGTCCGGGACATGAAAGAGTAGGTTTTGTTGCTCAGTCGACTGGCCAACAATTCTCTTCTCCATGAATCTGATACTTCATCGTAGTACAACCTGCAGTGTGTAGCATAAGCTCTCCACAGTGTCCTTAAAGGACACGTTTATGTGATTGTCTTTCGCGCTTTCCACAAACATTTGCGTCCATTTGTGACCAAGTGTCCTTTATGATAGTAAGGAGTGAGTTGGAAAAGTAATGTCAAATCAGGGTGAAAGTAACAATTTCTGAAATACAATCAGAATAATTAAATCAGTAGTATTTACAATATTATTCTAAATGGAAGTAAGGAAACTATATAATTACTGTTCTTACCAAAACTCATTGTTTTCATTCTGCATTATACCAACGAATGCAGAGAGAAAAGCATAGAGCAGCTGCATTATTGCAAATAATGCTGTCTGTCTAATCTAGCAGGACGGCATTATTTTTAATAATGCTGTGTGATTCTGTGATCCCACAGCATTATTAATAATAATGCAGCGTGTTTTGCTTACAGGGGAACCAGATTTACAGGATGATAAAGTAATGTAACTACTAAGCTAGCAGTCACAGTACTTTTCACAGCCTTTTCAAAATCCAGCTCCCCATTCAGAAAGTACCGTAGCCTTTCTTTGTTATGACAAACACGGGTATCAAAACGTGTGGGATACAAAATCAGCAGAACTACGCATGCTCAAACAATACTTCAACTTTTAAAAATAAATAAATACCTCAATTTAAACAATTTTGGTGATTTTGGTGGTTATGAAGTTGACCAGTAATTATAAAAGATAATCACTTCGGCACACAGCATTCGTGGGTATAATGCAGGCAGCTTAGGGCTGCACCCTCAGCTGCCTGCATTATATCCACAAATGCTGCGTGCCTCAGTGATTATCTATTAATTAGCAACCAATCTTTGTTAACAGTCACTTAACAATGGCTTAAGTGATTAAACAGTGTAATGCTAGATTCGTAATACAAATGTAACAAATATATAAACGGAAAATTCTTAATAGTCTAAGTAACCATTCTACTAAATTACAACAACTAGTGTCAAACAGTAAACTAAACAGTACAAAATACTAACAACAAAATATTCTAAAAGCAAAACTTACCAGCAACAATTAGGTCAATTGAATTGTCACTGACAGATAGATGTCAAAGGGCTTGTGTCTAGTCTTGAACTGTAGATCTTGAACTCGCTAACTGAACTGAACCTTTACTCCAAAATAACTAGTTTATATACGTTTCTAAGGGTTAAGAACACTAACTAATTTTGGATTAGGAAATGCGTAATTCTATTATACGTAGCTTATTTACGTTCAGGAAAAGGTGCGCATGTGATAGAATTCCCTAGAATATACAAAATTAGCTTTCACGAAAATGAATTATGCCATACTTGTGATAACAGGATTACCCTACGCACGTGCCACACCTAATACGTTTCATTATGTAATCAAATTATCGTCAACTCACGTAAACGACGTGTCTTTAAGGATAATCGTCACACAGATACGAACATAAATTGTTACTAAAAAATATCTAACTTGAGCTGGTCACACATTGTAAAACACAAGAATGAGATACACAGAGTAAATTGTTCGATATATTCTGCTCAAAGTTAGTCAGAAAT
>JALIZF010000740.1:0-58290 GCA_029948255.1 Telmatactis stephensoni | reverse complement strand
GTAAGACATCAGTGTTGACTGTCATACGATGTCAGTGCAGGATCTCCGTCCAACTTTGATGATGCCGTCTTCATCAATAAATGGTGTTAGGGTGGATAACTCTCCCTTTTCCAATCTCTTGTGGAGGCTTAACTGCGCTCTTTTTACCCAGTAGTCTTCTGCCTTTGTGATTTCCTGTACTGACAGTGGGCCCAGTTGCTTTTCCTTGTTGATTTCCTTTCTGCAATTGTGGATAAATCGCAGGACATAGGCAGTTACTCTAAGGAGTCTTTTCCACGTAGAGAAATCTTCACATTTGATGATCGGTTCTTGGACTGTTACTGCATGAGCTAAGGTTGGCTTTCTTCTCTCTTTGTTGACTTCCGTCATGTCTGCTGTGTTTTGGTCGGGTGGCCATTGATTCTCAGGCAATAGCAAGAATTGAGGGCCGTTCATCCATCTTCCTTGTAGCTCCTTGGCATTAATTCCTTTGGTTAGGTCGTCTGCTACATTTAGTTGAGTAGGGCAGTAGAACCATTCAGACGGTTCTGAACTTGATTGGATCTCACTTATTCTATGAGACACAAACGGTTTGTAACAACGGGATTGGCCTTGAATCCATGTCTTTACCACCAGGCTGTCCGTAAAGTAGATGGTTCTTGAGAAGTGGAATCGTGATTGTTCACGGATGGTCTTGGCTAGTCGGCTTGCCATAACTGCTGCTTGTAACTCAAGTCTGGGGATCGTCAGTTCTTTTAACGGTGACACTCTGGTCTTTGCTGCAATAAACTTGACTTCAAACTTTCCAGTAGCTACCTTCCATCTCACATAAGCGCAGGTGCCGAAGGCCAGTCTTGATGCATCAGAGAAGATGATCAACCATGGGTCATCTACTGCATTTGGTGCTTTTAGACAACGATCAAATTTCATGCCGTTCAATGAAGCAAGTTCTTTGAACAGTCCTATCCACTTGTGCTTTGTTTCGTTTGGAACTTCTTCATCCCATCCTAATCCGAGTTGCCACAGTTCCTGCATAGCAATCTTCGCTTTAACAAGTATCGCTGCACCTACACCAATGGGGTCAAAGATTCCTGCTACTTTACTTAGAATCTTGCGTTTCGTCAGACCCGTCACATCCTTCATAGCTGTAGCTTCAATGTTAACTTTGTAAGAGAACTTGTCTTCTTTTGGACTCCACACTACCCCTAATACTTTCTCAGATTGTTCTTCAGCTCCTATGGTGACTTCTTGACTCTGTTCGTCGTCCTTTGATGCGTTAGATGTCCATCCCTTGACTTTGAATCCGCCAGTTGCTAATATGTTGTCGATATCAGATGTCAACTTGTCTGCTTCGTCTGCGCTATCTACAGAATCACAAATATCATCCATGTAGGTGTTCTTGACAATGGCTTCAGCTGCTTTGGGGGCTTCACCTTCTTTAAGTTTTGCAGTTTTTCGTAGAGCTACAGTTGCCATAGTCGGGGATGGGCGATCTCCAAAGGTAAGAACTGTCTTGACATAGGTGTCTGGTTCACGGTCTGTCTCTAGATACCGCCATATAAATCTGTGCACATGTTGGTCGTACAGAGGTATTGTAATCATATGGTACATCTTTGAGATATCAGCTACGATAGCGATGCTGTTTTCTCTGAAGCGTAAGATCACTCCGAAGAGGCTATTCAGGAGGTCTGGCCCTTTGAACCAGTAGTCATTAAGCTGATGGCCTTGAAACGTTGCTGAACTGTTAAAGACGATTCGTATGGGCGTGCTTTTCTTCTCTGGGCGAACAACTGCGTGGTGGGATATATAATGAATGGGTCCATTATATGTCTGCAACTCTTCCTGTGTAAGCTTTCTTGAAAACCCCATCTCCTCCATCTCTTTAATTTGCTTGTTGTAGCTTTCTGCATATTCTGGTTGTTTGGATAGACGTCGCTCGGTGCTTTCGAGTTTCTTTAGAACTTGATTGTAGTTGTTAGGCAGTTGGTTAGCATCTCTTTTCCATGGGTAACCCATTTGCCATCTGTTGTCTATCAGTTTACACGATTGTTGAATCAAGTCAAGTTCCCTTTTTTCTTCACTAGACATTTCTGCTGCTTGACATGTGCATGGCTGAACTGTTACTCCCATGCTTTCAGTGCTCCAAAACTCTGTGACGTCAACTGGGTTAGCAACCCGCACGTGCATGACTTGTTTAGATTCTTCAGCAGAACTCTCTTCCTTCATTCCAAATACAACCCATCCGAGGGGGCCTTTTCGCAGGACTAAACCATCTTTCACTTTAGTTTCCCCGACATGTAGGTTTGGGTAATTGACGCCTACAAGGACATCAATCGGTCCAGATTTCCTTTTCAAGTTACTCACAGGGACATTGAACTTTCTTGCAATAACATCAACATTGACATCAGTTACATCATCCGAGATCTGTGGGATGCCAATTGCTTGTATTGATTGGACAGGGACATTGTTTTGGGTGCAAAGTGTCACTTTGTACATCATTGTATTAAGCTCTTCTTCTGTACCACCGACTTTAGTCAGATAAATCTTGATATCTTTGCCTGTAAGGCCCATGGACTCTGCTACACTGCTCCTGATCATGGAAACTTGTGCTCCACTGTCATAGAATACATTCACTTCTTTCTTTAATTCTCCTTTTCCTTTGAGAACAGCAACTGATACTGGCAACAAAGCCATACCTTGATCTTGTACAACTGACACGCCTGCTTTTCCTGATTCTGAGTGAAGTAGCTTATGGTGAAACTTCTTGCATGTGACACCTTGGGTACTCTCACCACACTCTCGTTTCTTTCGGCAGTTTGCGGCTGAATGGTCCTTGCTGAACTTTAGGCAACAGAAGCACGCATGTTTGTCTTTAACTACTCTCCATCGTTCATCAGCAGACATTTCTTTAAAACGGGAACATTCGTCAACATAATGTTTCCCTTGACATACATAACATGGTTGCTTTTCCCGCGTAGAAGTAGCATTGGATAATGCGTTTACTGTGTTTCTGCTAGGCCTGTCTTGCGAAGAGACAACATTCACTGATTGCTTTACTGTGTGGTGACTTGGCTTGCGGATGGCAGCGCTTGACCGCATTCTGGCTGTCATTTCATCTTCTAGCCATTCTAATAAAACAGACATAGATGGCTCTTTCCTTTGCTGATTCAGGCATCTTGACCACACTCTTTGATCTTCTCTGGTTAACTTTCTTTCGATCAGGGAAATGACGTGTGTATTGTCAATGTCCTGTGGTCGTTTTATCTCCTTCAGAATGTTATATGATCGTCTGACTAGGTTGACTAACTCACAGAAGCGATGATCTTCACCAGGTTGAATGGACTTGAACCTTTCTAAATCCGATGTGACTGTGTCTGAAACAACTCGTGGGTCACCGTAGGTCTGGTCAAGGTATTTCCACACCGTCTTTATATCATTACTTATTCCTTCGATTAACTTGGCTGGCTCTGGACCCAGACACGTACGTAGTATGGTTATAGAATCCCTCTCAGAACATCTCGATTCAATTGCATGTTTAAAGTCATCTTTAAATATGAAATATTTCCTAACATCTCCGTTAAACATTGGCAACTTTGGTTTTTCATGCTTTAAAGAAACTGATACAATGGGCTTTTCTTCTTTGAGAGCAGCTGAGTTGGCAGCTTGGATTTCAGATTCATTTCCATGAAGACTAGCATCAACATTGGCATTAACATTATCGGCATCATTAACATTATCTTCATCATTTGCATTTTCATCATCATTAGCATTGACATTTCCAACATTGGCATCATGAACCTTCACCGGCTCTCATAAAAGTCGATGGCATTAACATTAGCATTTTCATCATTAACATCATTGGCATTAACATTTCCATTGACATTAACATCATCATTAACATTTCCATTGACATCATTGACATGAGCATTAGGATTTCCATCATCAACATTGGCATTATCGACATTAACATTTTCATTATCATTCATAGCATCTTGCTCCACAACATCATTTCGAGCATGATCAATAATAACCTCACCATCATTTTCAACTTGATTCTTCTTGTATTCACGTTTAACCTCTCTTATATAGTCGTTTGCAAACATGTTACACTGGTTAAACTCACTCGTACAGTCGTTCATCCATAGTTCAGCTTCTTCAAATTCTTCATCGTTTAATAGTAAAGTATAGTCCTCGTGTTTGACGATCAGAGCTTCAAATGACTTCGAGAGATTGTCCAAAGCATTCAGTATTTCTTCCCAGGGACGTTTAGCTTCGATTAACGTGTGTACAGTACCAATAGCTCTCGTAACAGATCCTTTTGCCGCTCGTCGAACGTTTTTCGCTTTCTCCATGACTTAATTTCTCCTCTAAACCACACCAGCGACGATAAATCTTCAGATGTTGTGCCGGCAAGTTTTGAGGCCATCAAAGAAACAGTTGGGTTTTCAGCATTTTAATAACAACAAGAGCCATAGAGGCTTTACGCTCTGGCCTTTTGTGAGGGACTTGTTAGAAATTAGCAGGGGGAGGGGGGTGGAATTTTAGAATCGAGTGATGAAAATATAGTACCCCTCCCCTAAGATCAGGATGAAATTTTCATTACCACACCTTAGGATTGACCAAAAAATAGCAAATTTCTTATTTTCACAGCCAGTTTTTTGGTGACCCTCCCCTTTTGAGGGGCTCAAAAAGTTGTGACCTCCCCCATTTTCCACTCCCTACCCTCCTGCTAATTTCTGACAAGTCCCAGATATATAGCAATTAAAATGAAATGAAAAAATAGTAAGGCTGTAACGGTTTTCAAGGTCAGTTTTTCTTGGACGTACACTGTATACAATAAAAATGCGAGAAACAGCTAACAAAACATTTTTATTCATGAAAATAATTCCATTAATTAGAATAAGTACATTTTAATATCATGCTAGATATAGTACTTGTATTTGCTATGATATTTTGTAACTATAACTCAACAGTTAGAGTGAGCGCACTTAACCCGTGAAATAGTTACTAGACTACTAGTTACTAGTAGATCCTATTTCCATTGTTTTCTTTTGTGTCTATTGAACTATTACACACTAACCTTTAATTTTTATTTCACGGGTTAAGTGCGCTAACTCTACTACGTAATAATTATTACTATCATAGTAGATATAGTAGAGTGCTCATACTAAATGCATGAAACAGATAATACTAAGTACTAGAGTGAGGGCACTTAACCAATGAAATAGTACACTATTAGTTACTAGTGGATCTTATTTCCATTGTTTTCGTTTGTGCATATTGAACCATTACACACCAAGATTCAGATAGTGTTTCACGGATTAAGTGCACTCACTCTACTATAAAATAGTGTTGATTAGACAATAGGAAAAAAATGCATTGTAATAATTTATTGATCACTTGTTTGATACTATTTATGTTTCATAGATTTAGTGCAAGCACTATACTTGAATTTTCTAACAATAGATATTGAAAACTTTACAACCCAGCAGTCAGTACAAAAAACCCGTGAAACAAAATCTAATAGTCAGTGCGTAATAGTTAGATGTATACAAAAAACAATGGAAATATGGTCTTTTAGTGTTTATTAGTCTACTATTTCGCAGGTTTTTTGACTTCACTCTATCATATTTTGTAACTTAATAACTTAACAGTCAGTACATATTAGAGTGAAGTCAAAAAACCCGTGAAACAAAACGTAATAGTCAGTGCGCAATAGTCAGATGGATACAAAAGAAAACAATGGAAATACGGTTTACTAGTGTCTGTTAGTCTACTAACTATTTCACAGGTTTTTGACTTCACTCTACTATGTACTAGATATAGATATTGCTATTTGTAACTTATAACTCAACATGCAGCATAGATATTGCTATAAGGGTTCTTAATAGTAGCATGAAACCTAGATTACTTTTTGGCTGGTGTGAAATCAATATCTAAAATGACATAATCAATATAGTTGTTCTTGGATCTTTTTGTTACAAGAAATGATCCAGCTTTACCTTTAAACAGAGAGACTGCCTTAACAAGGTCCTCAGTGGAAAGAGTAGTTATATCTGAAGTTAGTAAACAACCTATGTTATCTTGGAAAAGCTTAAGATCATGTTCAAAGTTCTTTAACTTGATGCTTAATACAAGTCTTTTGATTGTTTCAGTAGATTTATTGCATTTTGGGCAATAGTTTTCATCTAAAACTGTTATTACACCAGATTTGCATATCTTGCATGATACAAACATATTGCATTTGCAACTGTCAATAGCTGACAGCACTCTGACTTCCATTCCTACATTTACACTTTCAAGCTCCGTTATATTTATAGTTTCATAATCTCCCAAGTCAAGCCTCCTTTTGGCAGTTGAAACTGGAGTTGTCATAGGCTTTTGTTTAAACCACTCTGTCAATGATTTACTTTTAGGTGAAGTGTTATCTATTTCCATGGAAACAACAGAAATACTTGCTTTATTTTGAAAAGACTTAACTGGGGAATTTTTTATCTTTACTACTGGATTATTGTGCAAATCAAATTTGTCAGTGTCTTCCCCCCACAGTGTAGCTTGCGTTTCTTTTAGGGAGTCGTCAACAATAGTTATCTCTCGTTTAAGAACTTTTTTTCCTTGCTGTGTTATTATGGTTGATGGTTCTTTCTCAAATGACTTAACGATGCCAATAATGTTAACTCTCTTACTTATAACCTGATTTAGGTTACTGATAGAACAATAGGTAGTTTCTGGTGACACGATTTCTTGCTCACATGCCTTAATGTTAACTCCTGCAGATAGTACTAGTTCGATGTCTAATGCGTCTTGATACTGATATTGCGGTTTTATCTTTCGCACAGTAATATCTGTTATCATATAGGTTTGATCTACATTTAGCTTCTTGTAAAAGAATGATGCGAGATTATTCCATGCAATACATCTGGCATATGCTTTTCCATCTGTAACCATCATTTCTAATATTGATCCTGTGGAAACATTCCTGAGCTCCTTGCTTGTTACTTTAACCTTAACACTTACTGTGCTTTGATTGTCTGCATTTATTTTGGACAATTCTGTCAAATAAAATAGAGATTTAGAAAAAGGAAAAAAGCAATATGGCATAGCAATGTGTGCCAAACTTAAATCTTTGAATTCAACATAGCACTTTTGATATTCATTGTAATAATCTAGCTGTTCAGCATCTTAGTTTCAAGGTACAGTAATGAGACACAAAAACTCCTAATTTGTTGCACATTGCTCATCAAGTTATAAACAATGTTTCTTGTTTTGTATTGTCACCCTTGATACAAGCATATCATTGTTGTATGAAAGTTTGTAACAAGGGTTATAAAAGGAGAAACACTGTCTTTGAACTTGATATGCAGCAATGTTGTGGGACAAGTTAGGTCTTTTGTGCATTTTTGACAATCCAGCATAACTACAGTAAGTTTCACTGTCCAACTGATTTATTGACTTATTACCTGTGACATTAGTGCCATCACTTTCCATTTCAGATGCAGTTAAAATTTTTTGCCCTGTTAACAAATAGACAATTTGTGATTCAGTTAACCATATAATGTTTGTCGCCACATTAAAAAAGAAAGATTCCAGAGAGAAATATATTTGGCAGTACGTGACAATTTTGAGAAAATTCGGAATACTAAAAAACCATTGTTTCAAAACACACTTTCCCGCTCAAAATACTCAGAAGTTAAATCTAAATCACACCTATTAACAGAAACTATGATAATCAAATTGTATTATATCAAAAAACCAGTACTTTTGCCAAGTGAGTTAAAAAAATTGCTAATTGCAAAATTTTCTTTAATTAGTTGTGCTTGACCTTAAAATAATTTTTTTTATTCACAATGTAAATGATAACAATAAGTTATAAATGTGGCATTGGGTATACCTGCAATTGCTGTTGAGGTACTAGGTTTTTGAATAACTGTTGATCCTTGAAAAGAAGAGAAAATGGTTACATTAGATAAATGAAGGAGTACAGATCAAGCATAAGTAAAAGTTACAAAGAGAGCTATTTACCATGCTGAGAAGTAAAATCTTAAAATGCTGCATTTTTGCCTGTTAACCGCAGCACAAGAGTAGCATGGGTTTATTGAAAGTGTGAACTTTATTGTGTCTGCTGAGAAATGCCGGGATATTTGATAACCATAAAGCATCACTTTATGTTAGTTAGTCTAGGATTTTATATTGAGGCTTATTTTATCATATCCAGACAAAAGAGCAGAGTAAGTTTCCAATATTATGCTCTGAATCTTCAGAAGTTCGTCCTTTAGGTCGTAGATGTTTATGTAATATAACACACTCCATATATAGCTAGAAAATTACTTAATATTGTGTTGACAGTGTTACAGGTATACAGTATTTTAAAACGGTATTTAAGATATGGGACGCCTTTCAAAAAGTCTATGCCCTGATTTTAGTATAAAGGATAATCGAACATTACATGGTTTCTTTGGATTATATAATTCTATTAATTCTCACATCATGCTACAAGTGGAAGACTGTTTTCATACAGGAAGCTGCATGCAAGAATTTCAAAGTTATACTAGATTGAAGTGTTGTAAACATTTTTGTGCTCCAAACATGATCTCAATCCATTTTAGCAATCATTGAACAATTTCCCCCTCCCTGATAAGGCTGATAATTGTACACAATATACATTTATTATAAATAAATAGCATCTGGGTGTGAGATCTATTCAACAAAATATCAGACTGAGGTCTTGAAAATAAGTACCAGCGATCGAGGTCTAATATTTTCTGCACAGACTGAGCCAGGAGATCGAGCAACCGAGGAAAAGTTTTGTAATCTGTCTTTCAATCTTTTGCAATGGTATTCTGGTAGACCAGACATAAAGTCTTCTGCTTTACTAAAAAAATGTTTTTTAAATGGGTACAAGATTATTGAGAAGCAAAATTTGAATGATTACAAGTTAGGCATGGTAATAATGACAGTGGTTCCCGTTTTCTATATAGTCAGGCCTGCAACGTTATCATTTTATGAATAGTTGCAACTCACTGAAAAGAGTCGTACAGCTTTGCTCCCTTTCTTAGAATGCTGTTTCTAAGGGTGTACAGGAGGATATATGTTACATAATAAATATAAGAATTTACCTGCTGATTGTATCTCACTTGCAATGGTTGAAGCATGTGGTTCAAACATTTCTGTAATATTGAGGGGAGGAGTTAGTATATGTCTGCAGTATATTTCTAAAGTTATGATTTTTCATAAAATGGTATATTTTCTTCTATTTTAATGGTCATTATGTGAGAAAGAGTATGTTATTAACTTGTTACAATAATCATAGCCTGTGTACAGCCGTTTCCCACCCCTCCCCCCCTACGGGGAAAAACGGGGAGGGAACGTCTGTGAAACGGCGTTCTTAATCGTGTTCCAGGTCATAAATTTGCATATGTAATTAGTTGTTTACACGCAGAGAACACGAAGCTTTTGGCAGAAATAATGATAAATTGCGGGTTTTAAACAGTTTATTTGAGTCTTTTAAATCTTTAAAAACATCCAGTTAGTGACCAGAGCAAAGAGAAATCTCAAAGGAATTGTTGTTCTGTGTGAGTCGAATGTCGGCAGACCGGCAGTTGTGGAGTCTATTTGACCCTAGACCAGGCTAAAAAGTCCTGAAAATGTCACGTTATCAAAGCAGTCAAGTTATATTTTATGTATTTTTACTGCTGTGTACTTACTGAATAATCTTATGACTGTTTTAAATACAAATTGCTCTAGATTTCTCCTTTGGTACGGTTCGATGCGAATGACACACTGATGACATGCCAACAAAGTCGGGTTTCACACAGAATTTGGCTTTTGATAGATAAACTAAGAATAACACAGAATCTTTCCACATCAACGAGTCAAATTGCCACCTCCAGGACTGTTTTCGATGATATATTTTCGATATAAATTGAGAATATGGAGCAGTAAATATGATTCTTTGACTTCTTGTTCGTTGAAACTTGATTGGCAAAACAATAGCAGTCAATCAGATTGTTCCTCAAGATCTTGAGAACCTCACATGACCATGGAACAGGATTAAGAACGCCGTTTCACAGACGTTCCCTCCCTGTTTTTCCGCGTAGGGGGGGAGGGGTGGGAAATGGCTGTACACAGGCTACAATAATCAATTTTATTTAAGAAAAAATAAATCAGTTACCTGTTATGCCAGTGAAGTCAAACTCATTGTCAACAGTGCAACTTGATGCTGCAAACACTTCTATTGGAACAAAATAAAAGATTTTAAGGGTTTGCTTTTTAATCAAAATGACAGGACTAAAAGAGGTATTACCTTCAGAGTGTTGATTTTTGCTGCTTGAACTGATACTTGCAGTTTTACTGCAACCTTTATCATGTCTACCACCTTTTAGAGAAAAGGAAGCATGTATTTGTAACTAAGAATTTCATTTTTTGCATTAGCATTACTTCACATTTACAAATAAGAAAGCTATAGTACCTGCTGTCTTAGTTTTTATGCCGGGATATTGAAACTTGTTTTTCCCTTTTTTGGTATGTACTTGAAAATAAGACAATTGAAGAACAATATATTTAATTACAGCCATGAACATATAAATATAATTTAGGTATAATGCTTCTTGTAATTACCTTTGAGTTTTTCTTTTGCATTCATTTTCTTGTTTATGACCTTTTGTAAGAAGCAAGCATACTTAATATCCAAAAATATCACATTATAAACAATCATTTGTGATAATCTAATATATTTAGTAACTAAAGGGAAATTTGTTTAAAACATACTAACAGTCTTTTAATGATGAGAATCTAAATAATCAATCATATTTGTTACAATTCCTGGTAAGTTTTAAATAAAACAATCGTAAGAAAAGAACTAACAGAAGACTGTTAATTTACTAAATAAAATGTAGTTCTTATTATCAAACACAGTTCCAACAAGTCACTTTACATTTGAATAATTATCTTAACAGAGTCATGATCTGAGTAATAAACACTAACAACTGAAGTCATCAGAACTGAGTTTTGCAAATTTTCCAATACATAAATATGATCTAAAAGTGTCCCTGAAGAGATAAAGGTAGCTGTTTGAACTAGTTGAACATATCTCTTTGTTTGCATTAACTGTTTCAGAGTTGTCGCTTCTTGATCATTCAAAAAGTTGACATTAAAATCACCAAATACTAAATGTATGATTGTGTGATAAATGTGAGAAAGTTCATTTGTAAATTCTGTGATAGCAATATTATTCTTTTTGTACAATAAAAGGCAATGCAACAAGTTTTGATTCTTGTGCCTAAATAGAGAAAACTTCAAACCATTTATAGAAGGAAAAAATTCTTCGTACTCGAAATCTATGACAACATGCTTATAGCAGATTGCTAAGCTACAATATTTATCTGTATTGTGATCTTGGCGAAAAATTGTGAACGGTTTCAGATTGGTCCTAATATTTTCATCGTCAACTTGGGGAAGAAGATGTGTTTCTGTTAAAGCAACAACATCGCAATCAAAAATGTTTTGATCCAACTTCATATCTTGATGGTGTTTTCTAAGAGAGCGAATATTAAGAAGACATATTTTTAAATGACCACTCTGAGGAGTAACAATTGGTACACTGTTGATGGATGATACATTTCGTAATCTTTCATACTCAGCATTAACTTTTGGATTTGCTTTAACATGTTTACTTTCTATTTTAGAGAGAACTTCGAATGCCTTCTAATGAGCGTGATCTACTAAGAGCAACATATATTTGCCCAAAATTAAAAGATCTTTGCTTGATTAAATCAAAGCTTATGACAACATTATCTAATGTTAGTCCCTGTACTTTATGAACTGTGCATGCCCATGATAAAGCTATTGGAAATTGTATTCTTTGAATTTCTGGGGATGATGGCTTGTTTGGTCTTAACTTTATCTTTGTTAAAATTGGCTCAATTGGGACAACATTTTGTGCAGATACAAATTGATTACTGGAATGCTTGTCAATCAGCTGTCTACCAGCCCTGGGATCATCAAATTTTATAAAGATAACTGACACTTTATTTGAATGTGGATTTAGTTCAACTTTGTGAATAGTACCCATTTGTCCATTAATAAGCCTGTCTTTTATGTCAATGTTAGTTGTCAACATAACCCTAGCACCCTCTTTTATGTGAATCTCAAAATCAAGACCACCAGTTTCACTTCGTCCTCTCATTAAAACCATATCTATGTCTTTCTGGCTAACATTGGGTGGATAATGATCTATGGCTTTTAAAATATGCAGTGGTTTAACAATTTCATCAAGTTTTGTCATATTATGACTTGTCACAGGTGCATTTTCAGCCCATATGTGAAGTGCATCTGATGGATAATGTGAATCAGAGGGGTTTAATAATCTTGTATTGATATCATCAAGATCTTTGTTTGTGTGGGAGGCTGTTCTAAACCTATTCAAAATATCAATGAATGCATTTGCATTCTTTTGTCTCATGATTTCTGTTAATTCTAACAGTTCAAAAAGTTGCCAGGGATGAAATAAATTGTGAAGATCATTTTTAAAAGGCTCAAAAACTGGTCTGCTTCTAATGGGAGGTAATTGGTAGAAATCACCAACAATAAGCATGCCTAATCCAGCAAACATTTGGGATGAAACCGTTCCAAAAATTTCCTTTAACCTCTGATGTATATGAAGGAGTGTACAGTTTGAAACCATGGATATTTCATCAATGATTATAAGTTTTAATTCCTTTAAAGTAAGTCTCATTTGTGTCTTTGTATGATCACTCATGGCAGGTAAAAAAGTCGATGTATTTTTTGGAATAGCTAAAGCAGTATTGATTGTCGTACCACTTATGTTAATCGCTGCTACACCAGTCGGCGCCATTAATATAACTGTTGGCAAATCGGGATTTCTATTAGAACATTTGAACGTTTTGTGAGCAGAGTGATAAATAGTTCTTATTAAATGACTTTTGCCTGTTCCTCCTGCACCAGAAATAAAAATATTCAAAGGCTTAATCTCTTGAGGTTCTAAGGTATTTTGGTTTTTAACAGTATTCCTTGACCAAGACAGTACAATATCAAAGGCATGACGTTGCTTTGCATGAAGACTTCTTATAGATTGTCTCAACTCATCATCAGTTATTTCAGAAGGCATTGTGTGCGACGAAATGATTGCTCTATGTTGGTTTGAAGCTGCTGCAAGATCTGAAGGTTGTTGTTCATTGAAAGATTCATCAAGTCTCGAATTATCAACACAATGTTGCGAGATATCGGAATTTTCTTGATCATTAATTGCATCTAGAGAAAAATTCAATTCTTGTGGATGGTCTCTGATAGACTGAAGGGCTTCAATAACTGCATCCCCATTTGGCTCAAATATTGATCTATTTTGTTCAACTACAATCTGCACATCAGGCTCATTGTATTTTGATTCATAAGTTTGATTTTGACCTAACAGGCTGTTTTCTTCTGTCCACGGATAATATAAAAATAGCAAATGATGAAAATATCTTTCTGGCTCTTTTTGTTTGTTTGGTGTATGGTATCGAATAACAGACTTGACATTTCTGCATTTCATTATCTCCTTATTTGATAATGTTATTCGCTTGGGGAGCATGACATTATTTTCAGCTTCTATTAAAACTGCATCATCAGTGAGAATAATAGGTTGTGCATCGGCTGTTTCACAAATATCACTTCTACATTCTTTGTAATAATATGAAGCAAACTGTGCTAGACAAAGACTGGCTATTTGTGGATTTGAGGTGGGTCTTAAGCTGTATCGATTAATGATATTCGATTTAAAAATGTCTGTACTATCATCTGGTAAAGCATCAAGCTCCTGTTTACTTTTAGCTATTCTAATTCTCTTTTCAGGGAGATCTGTTGTGATAAAAATTGATGCAGGAAAAGTTTTCCTGAGCCACAACTCTGGCATACACCTATACGCACACTCTTGAGAACTGACTTCCCTTGTAGACAAAAATGCTGCTCCGACCTTTCTCAAGGTATCTCTAGTATCGGAATTTAAGAATTTAGCCTCTTTAGCTGCATTCATTATTGCCTGTGAGCATTCTGTTTCATCTTTTGTGAAATAGGAACACACATAGGTCACACATTTATAATGATTGAAAACAGGTTGTAGGTCAACATTGGCTTGGAAACCTTTCAATCCAGCAACAAAATAATTGTTAATGAAGCAGCTGTCTATAGGACGTTTCAAGTGCAATCCAAAATCAGAGTCTGGTGAAACTGAAAGAGCTGTGTAATAGTCATTTTCAGTTATGTTCAAGTTTGATAAAATATCATTTTCTGTTAAATTAGGATTGTAGTCATTGGTACTAGGATTTAATGATTTATCTATGCTTTCTTGTACACGTGAAAGAATTTCTGATCTTTTATCAAGAATTATACTTTTTGTTTTGTCATCCATGCTTTCGGGTAATGGTTCTGAGATTATAGTTTTGTTGGTAAAAAATTGACCAAAACTAAATCGGCAGGCAACATTCTTATACTTTCTGCAAGTCTTAGAGTGAGAATGCTTCTGATAAGAGTAGACAAGATCATGTAATTCCTTATCTAATAGTTTGTCAGGAAGAAATGCTTGAACATGGCTATCAATAAAGTCAACATAGTCTTTTTTGGTATCTGGTGTAAGTTTAGGACAGTTTGATGTCCAGATGAGAGTATGTAAATGTGGTGATCCTCTCATTTGAAACTCTATACGCAATGCATAATAGGTGATTTTACCTATTGGATTACACGAGCTTAAAAGGATTTCTGTAAAAAAATTCTCCACTCTATACTGAAAGTGTTTTGCAACAATAACTGGATCATGGTTAAGAAGTGAACATCTCTCATTGTATGATAAATTCTCAATTTCAGATTTGCTTAAAGTCATTCCCTTAAGTTTTGTGATTATCTCAAAAAGTTCATTCCACCTTAGGTCAGCACACGACAATGTCATAAACCAGGTGGGAATACCAAGCTGTTTTATCATTGCAAGTACATCATACATAAAAGTTTGCCAATATGGAGGGGTACCAGGAATTTGGCGAAGGAAGAGATAAGCTTGGTCTTGATAAATAACACTTTTTAGATGCTCAGGACCTGATTTTAAATTTAAGGCAGTAATTGATTGTCCTTGAAGTTTTGTTAGTGCAATATTAATGCTGTCTGATACCTTTTTCTGCTCAGTGATAAATTGGGCAAAAAACAAATATTCTGGGTTTGAAGCAAATTTTCCACTGTAATGTAAAAGACGAGCATTAAAATATTTGACAGGTGAAAGCTTTACTTCTCGTTCTACTTTATAACCAAACCTTCCTTTTGGAAACAACACTGGAAAGGCTAATTCCTCACATTGACTGTCAACCATGCATGAAACAGGATGTTTATTTTCCCCAGGAGCAATGTCATAAATTTCATTTCCTAATGACTCACTACATCCTTGTAATTGTACAGGGTAATCTGGAATATTTGATTGTAAACAGGTTTCACTGGTTGGTGCTCTTAATTCAAGCAAAGGGTCATCAGCTTCTTCAGTATCATTGTCATTAGAAGTTTGCAATTTTTCACAGTTGGATTGTACTAACACTGGTTCATTTGGACTATGGTTAAGATCGCCATTCAAGGATCTTACATTATCCTCAATATTTTCCAAATCAATCTTAATACCACTGTACAATGTATTGTTATTTTTTAACCATAGAAGTGCATTAAAAATTACATTTGGTCTAACAGGTTGAAAGTATACATGGCCTCTATACTGTATTTTTCTTTTAAGCTTTACTTAAATAATTCCAGACATTGTTGGAGGTCGAGGCAAAACATTTGAAGTGTGAACACATTCCACAGGTACATTGCAAATTGCCCCTTTTATTTTACGTTGTTGACCTTTAGGCATCACAACAATTTTTTGAAAGATGATTCTCTGTGCTATAAGAATTTGTTCAAGTTTTTCAAGACATAATAGATCAGGAGGAGTATCATCTACAGCTAGTTTATTATAAACAGCTTGGCAAGGAGTCTTCTTCTTAGATATCGTATTTTTACATGTTTTGCAGATATATTCCTGGTTGTCATATGATTTTTTTACCTGTAAACAAATGCTTCAACTCAAAATTTGATGGTTGCAAAATAACAACAGAACGTTTATAAAGCATTCTATGGCATACGGTACAGATGTAAAATGGACCTTCCCTTATTTTATTGTGGAATCTTTCAATACACACATCTAATGTTTGACAATCAGTTCCTAAACGAGCACGTTTACACTTTGGTTGAAATTCTGCCTGAGCTGTAGTTGATTTCCTTTTGATGTGTTTAGATAGAACTTTCCTTCTTTCTACTTCTGTCAAATTATTTGCTACACACGAAACAAAATAAACCTTGTATGACACACCAGATGGAGAAGTACTTACATTGAGACAGTCATAAATTGATCTTACAAGTTCATCCATTTCATTTGTCTGGACAATATTAATATGGTCATTTTCATTGGAGAGAGAAACAAGAAAGTACTGGATTTTATTTTGTTTTCTAACATTTCGTTTCACATGGTGAATGATACATGTTAAATGGCAAAAAGAGGTGGATAATATAAATCCATTATTTTTGATATTATCAGCTATAAGATTTTTAAATGATGCATTATCCGAATCAACAGAAAATAGTCCTTCATCAATAACAGGATATTGTGTGTCAATGGTAGCACCACAAATTTTATATTGTTGAATTGTTTGACAGTCAGGCAAATTGTCTAAATGACTCAACTCTTTTTGGACAAATTGCTGTGCATTGACTAAAATACTATTTAGTGTTAGAGATTTTGACTTCCAAAATGTACAAGGCCTTAAAATTGAATAGCATAGAGCATGATAACTTATAGCAAAACTCAATTTGTTTTTTTCTTGTGACATAGATAAGGCTGAAGGTGATTCTTGATAAACACTTTCCTGTTCAGTGTTGATTACTGTGTTGTCGATGGTGTCATTAAAATTAGAAGCTATGCTTATTTCTAAACCTTTCAATTCATAAATTGCATCCACTCCTGACACAGTCTGAAAATACTCTACTAAGTTGTCTATACCATTCACCTCTAGCAATACACAAGTTCCTTGATGGTGTGCAAAACCTCGAGTGTCTCTTGCATGGGAATCAAATATTTTGAATATTTTTTGGCTGTTTGAATTCTCCACCAAATTAATAGCTACAGTGTTACATCTAATTGTCAATAAAAATGAATGAAACATTTCATTTATTAGTGTTTCAATAGCTGTTTTCAGTGGCAATGCAAATGGCATGTTTATGGAAGGTGAAGCATTCAAAGTGTTGGTGTAGCTTTGACTGTAACTTATTTCAAACATACTCTCCAGCCAATATAAAGCAGTAGGTAATTCTGTCAACATTAAAAAGGCTTGTCCACATGAATTATATAGAAATGAGTACAGTTCGTTACCCAAATGCAAAATTTTGTCCAAATTGCTAGTTGAAGAGACATCATTTTTCTTTATAAAAAGCAAATAACAGAATGACATAGCAACACATTGTGTTCCTGCATGTACACCAAAGACTTGGACATTTCCTTGACAATAAGATGCACATATTGTCTTTACTGGATCTATCAGAGGTCCTGGGTTTTTCTCAATTGTTATAAGTTGATTGATGATGTAAATTATTGTTTGCCTTAGAGACTTGAGGGTTTTTTTTAAGTGTAAATATAACACAGTGATATTCCATGTGAATTTCATTTTTGACCTTGACTCTGCCATGATACAGATAGAGTGTAAGTGTCTAAATTCAGCACAATTATCAAGTGAATTTGGTTTGCAAAGTGCTTTGGTTTCAAAGAGCTTCATGCACATATTGGCTTGATGTATATTGGCTTGATGTATAGTTTTACTTGTTGGTACTCGTGCTTAATATTCAAATCACTTAGTCTTAATAAGCTTAAATAGAGCCAATGCTTAAGAACAATTTAGCTTTTAAATTCCAAGTTTTGAATGATTTCAAGTCGAGATAACTTGGCGTAGTTTGACAAAAGTTTGGTTTCACAAAGTCAAATATTTATTGCGTAATAACCTAAAGAAGCCGAAAAATCGGCTATAAAACCGATTTCTATTCTACAAAAAACTCTACAAGGATTGCAACAGTAGTAAGGACAAAGGTTTAGCTAATAGTGAGCTGTTTACGCAGGTAAAAATACTCTTACGTACCTCAGATGAATCCTTCGACAACACGATCAAGTCGTAATGGCGTCAAACTCGACCACGATGGAGGACCAATTCCATGTGCTTTTGACGACTAGCTTTCGAATATATGCATGAAGAAAACTCTACAAGGATAACAACAGTAGTAAGGACAAAGGTTTAGCTAATAGTGAGCTGTTTAAGCAGGTAAAAATACTTTTACGTACCTCAGATGAATCTTCCACTCCTTCCACAACACGATCAAGTCGAAATGGCGTCAAACTCGACCAAAATATGCAAGAAGAAAAGTCTACAAGGATTGCAACAGTAGTAAGGACAAAAGTTTAGCTAATAGTGAGCTGTTTAAGCAGGGAAAAATACGCTTACATACCTCAGATGAATCTTCCACCCCTACCACAACACGATCAAGTCGGTAATGGCGTCAAACTCGACCACGATGGGACCATATTCCATGTGCTTTTGACGACTAGCTTCCGAAATATGCACGAAGACGACGTCACAAAGATAATTAGTTTTCGGGCTATTATAATCAGTCAGCAATATGCAAATGTACTATATACGAGTAGCTATCGACTGATTTATCTTCTACGCGATTGGATATTGCTTGTCTCCGAGAGCATACCGGCCCGTTTGTGGTACTCTCGAAGCCTGACGGCAATTTAAAGCTCTTGGCCCTACGGGCCAGAGCAATTATCTATCTTAAAGCTAATCTATTATATGATAATCGATTAAAAGTATTTATAATATATAAAAATGCGCGCGTGGCAAGATAATTCATTACATGTGTTTACAAGAAATGTAATATTATAATATTAGTTATGAAAAATTGAAAAATTGTACCCTGGGCAGAGATCACTTAGTTATACGTTGGAAAAATTGTATTTCTTAATTTTCCTTTTAAATGATCTTAAAGAGTCTTCTTTCTTGATTGACTCTGGTAGAGAGTTCCACAGTTCAACAGCTGAGTATTTGAAACTCTTTTTATATGCTTCAGTCCTTACTCGTGGTAATTTGAGATCGACTGAAGAACGACGCAGGTTATAAACCTCTGTGCCTGGGTTGTTTTCAAAAAGTTCAATCAAGTAAGAAGGTGCTAATTTATTCACTATTTTAAATGCCATAATTGCTTTTTGTTCAAGTCTTTTATTTTTTAATGTCTTCCAATTTAATGAATGGAAGACATGTTTTGTGGGTACACAGTCATAAGGTGCACTAGTTATAATGCGCGCGGCACGATTTTGAAGCTTTTGCAATTTGTCTGCGAGCGTATTGCTAATACTATCCCACACAAGACAACAATAATTGAAGTAGGGTTCAATTATTGAATTGTAGATGTTCACTAAACTGTCCTGTGGGAGGTAGGGCTTAACTTTTTTAATTGTTGCCAGACCGCAAGATATTTTCTTTTTAATATACTCTATATGAGTGCCCCAAGATAGATTCTCATCAATTTGCACCCCAAGGTATTTTGTTTGAGTAGTTCTCTTGAGGCTAGCACCTTCTACGTTTAAAGAGAAATTATCAGTTTCTAGAGTAGAAAGGCGCTGGTAACTTCCAATTAACATGAATTCTGACTTGAGTATGTTCAATGTTAATTTATTGGCAAGGAGCCATCTCATAATACTTTGCAGGTCAGCCTTCATTTGTGTATTTAAACTTAATGTTTCAGTATCAGAAAAGTTTAAGCTTGTGTCGTCGGCATAAAGCTTAACTTTACTAAAATCAATGCAATTTGGCAAATCATTTATATGTAAGAGAAATAGTGTTGGTCCTAGTATTGTGCCCTGGGGGACACCATAGGAAATTGGCGAGAAATCAGATAGAACTCCATTTACAAAGCATTGCTGTGTCCGGTCACTCAGATAAGATTTAAACCAATTGACAGTAAAGCTGTCAAAACCATAGAGACTTAATTTGGAAATGAGGATACTATGGTCAACGGTGTCAAAAGCTTTCTTCAAATCTAAGAAGATGGCACCGTTGACCATTTTCCTGTCAATGTTAAAAGACCATTCATTGGTTATATCTAAGAGCGCTGTAAGTGTTGAGTGGTTTTGTCTAAACCCGGATTGAAATTTATATAGAATTTGATGTTCTGAAATGTAGGATTCTAGCTGATTAAGGATCAGTTTTTCGAAAACCCGAGACACTGTTGAAGTTACAGAAATAGGTCGATAGTTATTTGGGTCATTGGTTTCACCTGATTTAAAAATTGGTGTTACTTTAGCAATTTTCCATTCGTTTGGGAAACACCCAGAGCGAATGGAAAGATTGAACAAATCACACAGATGACTGGAAATAATTGAGGCAGACAACTTAAGAGTCCTATTTGAGATTCCATCAATGCCCATTGCTTTGTCAGTTTTAACTTCTGTGAGTAGTTTTTCAACGATTTGCCGGTTTGTGGTACTCAAGGAAAATGTTGATGTAAGTTTTGTCATATACTCGGTGAATTCAGCTGGATTTTCATTGTATACAAGCTCTGAAGCGAGTTCTGCTGCAATATTGGTAAAGTGAGAATTCATTTTATTTGAAATTCCTTTGGGATCGACATGAGTCTGAGATGACTCCGTTTTTATCTCATTTATTACTGTGTTCTTTGACTTTTTCCCACTTAGTTCATTTATTACTTTCCATGTTCTTTTAACATCTCCAGAGTAATCCTGTAGTTTTCCTTCATAATATTTCTTTTTTGTTTTCATTATCAATTTGTTAACACTATTTCTCTTTTGTTTGTATTTTTCCCAGTCTTCTAGATTACCAGATTGAGAGGCTTTTTTAAGCAAATGGTCTCGCGACTGCATTTCTTTTTTCAATGTACTGGTAATCCAGGGGGATTGATTGTTTGATTGTTTGATGAATTTTCCTAAGAGGCGCATGTCGGTCAAGAACTCCAATAAAAGTGTTTTTCCAACAAGTCCAGGCCTCATTTACATCTAAGAAATCATTAATAATTGGCCATTGTGCTCGTTCGAGATCGTTTTTAAAACACTCTTCATTGAAGTTTTTAAGGTTTCTAGTAATGATGGTTTTAGGAGCACCCCTTGGGATGCCAACCTTAATGGTTGCGTATATTAACTGGTGGTCACTTATTGATAACGGATAAACACCATGAGAGACTATTTTATCCTTGTCATTCGTAATCAAAACGTCAATAAGTGACATACTAGTAGGAGTAATTCTTGTTGGCTGGTCTATCACCTGTGTTAACTGGTAGTTATCCAATAGGTCTATTAAACGAGAAGTGCAAGACCCAGTGGAGCTAGTGTTTGCAAGGAGATTTGTATTTAGATCACCTAAAATATAAATCTCTTTATAAACAGAATCAATCTTTTCCAAAAATGCTTCAAATTGATCAAAGCTATCCACAGTCAGTTTAGGAGGTCGATACCAAGTTGTAAACAGAAAGGGACTGAATTGGTTCTTTTGATTTCAACAGATAACATTTCCAAATCCTTGATTTCAAAGCATTTTTTTCTAGTGTAACCAAGTACCAAGGTACCACAGTACCACAGTACCAAGGTACCAAGGTAACACAGTACCAAGTACCAAGGTACCACAGTACCACAGTAGCAAAGTACCACAGTACCACAGTACCAAGGTACCACAGTACCAAGGTACCACAGTACCAAGGTACCACAGTACCAAGGTACCACAGTACCAAGGTACCACAGTACCAAGGTACCACAGTATCAAGGTACCAAAGTACGAAGTACCAAGTACCACAGTACCAAGGTACCAAGGTACCACAGTACCAAGGTAACACAGTACCAAGGTACCAAGGTAACACAGTACCAAGTACCAAGGTACCACAGTATCAAAGTACCACAGTATCAAAGTACCACAGTAGCAAAGTACCAAGGTACCACAGTACCAAGGTACCACAGTACCAAGGTACCAAGGTACCAAGGTACCACAGTACCAAGGTACCAAGGTACCACAGTACCAAGATACCACAGTAGCAAAGTACCAAGGTACCACAGCACATAGGTTTTCGGCGGAATATCTTGTGATGAAATGCGCTTGAAGTACTCAAAATCTTTGTTTTAGTCAGACACCGATGACAAACAAGATTGACCCGAGAGGTCAAGCGTGACAAGTAAGCCTAGAAACGTGCGTACTAAACTTTACATATAGGTTTTTCAGAATAAATGCCCATTATTTGAGTGAAGTTTAAATTCAAAAGCAATATCAAAGTTTGGATTACTGACATATTAGCGTGTGAGTGTTTTACACCACGATTGCTAGTTTTATAAATCATTGGAGCAAGTGAGAGTTCTAATAACACTTCGGCGAAAATTGACTACAAAAGCATTGTTTTCAAATCCAGAAAAATTAGTTATATAAACACGGGGAGTGATGGAGTGGACAGAAAGAAAAACATTTCTACTACACTTTTAAGTACCTGAATACATCGGTCGATAGAAAATAAAGAGAATATCAAAAATTACAGCAGTGAGATTGACAAACACAGCGTCTACATAACAACCCTGCTTCCTTCAGCAATAAGATTTAACAAATAGAACAGCTTTTCCGTGCTCCGTTCAGTAATACAGCAGGCAGGAAGTTACGAAAGCACGAAAGAAGTTTTATATATTTTGAAGTAAATATTCAAGGGGAAAAGTTCGATTTTCTCCGTACAAAAATTCAAAAGGTGCGCGCGCGGTTGAGCTCGCGCTGCTGACATCAGAGCTGTGCTCCGTTCTCTGATAAAGCACACCTTTTAGCAAATCAGAGCGCGCGTATAGACAAAGGTATATAGTAAAAATAAATAAAAGAATGACTTGAATAGGATGGTTTGATTACCCATGTAACCACCTTCAAAACATCAATTCGATCCAGAATACCTTTCTTGTAGAAAATAGAAGTGTGAAAACGCAATCCCACACTGCTTTTCGATGAGAGCACGCACACTACCTGACCATAAGCAAAACGATTTTGACATTAGAGTACAAACACTTACCCTGGGTGCCAGAGCGATATTTTCCCCGAAATTACTATGCGCTCTTTGAAAAGTAATTTTGAGGAAAAAAATCGCTCTGGCACCCAGGGTTAGAGTGATCGCACTTAATCCGTGAAATTGTACTAGCTAAATATTGCAAAATAGCACTAATAAACAATGGAAAACAAAGGAATTTATACTTTTATCCTGAGTGAAATCAAATGTCATTTCGTCTAAAGAGCACATAAAGCTATGTAACTTTGCAAAATTTTGAATTAAAACAAGTTTTTGTTGTGAATATATTGCCATTTTAACTGCTCATTCTTTAGTAAGAAATGTATGTCCGCTTCGTGATTGGTGTCACTCTACGAGTCGCCAAAATATCAGCCGATTTCACATCCCTGAGTAAATTCGATGTATATCTTTGTAAAGAGCAAGTAAAGCTCCATATGTCCAAGAAATTTTTAGTCCGAAAGAGATTTTTTTTGCAAAGATATTAACAATTTTCTAAACTCATTCTTTAGTAAGAAATGTATTTCGTCGCCATGTTTGGTGTAGCGACACCGGACCGTGACATCAACATGGCGGATGAAATACGAATTGGCAAAATCATATAAAAATAACAGTTAAATCGTTTAAGTTGATACAGATGTCTTAAAAACAGAAGTTTCATTCAAAGACCAAGCCCAATGTGCATAGTTTGTAGCAAATTTGTCTGTTATTGCGTCTGTTGAATACGCGTGACAATATTGCGTGAAGAAGACCAAACAACGGAAATAGCTCAAACATTTAGGAACAATTTCTGTTATGGATATAAATAACAATACTATTGACCCAACTTTAAGTGATCTATATGAAGCATGTAAGTTTTTGATGACGTCATGTGAAAGTCAAGAATAACGTGATACTGTGTTCGAGTTTCTCTAGTCTGGGTCTAGTCTGCGTAGCTGGTGGGTTTTTTCTCTCCTCCTCCCCTCTCCTCCTCCGCTTCCCCTCTCCCCAGTCCCCCTCCCCTTAAACCGCCAGCTACGCAGGCTAAGTTTCTCCCTCTGGCACACTGCACAATTAATGGGCAATCAATCCTACCAGACTACCGTGGTCACAGCGCCTTAAGATGGTTTTTATTTCATGATTAAAAAAGAGTGGGGCGGAAAATATACATCCGTCTGTCAACTAAGCCCAAACTTCTGAGCACGTAACATTACACGGTATGAAATCAATAAGTTAATAAATAATACCTGAATGCTTTGATTTAGGACGAAAACGTCCCTTGATGGGTTGTTAGTCCTCCAAGATGGTTGCCGTCCAACCAGTAGTGCAGCCTTCTTCTTCTTGGCCAGCCCTCCGGGTCCCCAAAAATTCTCTAATTCTTTCATGACCAGCTCTCTTAGTTGAGCATCTGTAACTGACTGCCACATGATACCCCCCTTAGATGCGAACGTCCTGTTAAGGGCCATGAGGAACCCTTTCGCTGGTCTCAACTCCTCGCAGGTCACAAAACATGTCCTGTAAAAGATGCAGTTATGATTAGTTTAATATGCTGCAACCGATGGTTAAGTTAATTGGTTAATGTTATTGGAATTTTGGCTGTATCACTGGAGTACTTACATTCCAATCCCATCAGTTCGATAAACATCCATCATGTAGCCATTGTATTTACTACTAAATGCTGGTGGAAATTCCACAAAAGAAGAAATAGTGAACGAGAAATTTGAAATTGGTATGTATCGCTTTTCCGCCTTCTTAACATGAAGAAGGCGTTTGCCATCGCCATTGTCTCTCACTGAGAGAGACTTCAGCGGAGACTGTTTCGGCATGGTGCGCAGAGAAAAGTGAAGGGCTATCTATTGTGGCATCCAAGTCATACTAAGAGTGACGTGGCTGTATCTTATATCACAAATGGTCTTCAAATTACATACCATTGTCTATTTTAGATACATCCGCTACTTTGCTTTGCCGTCCGATAAGTTTTAGAGATTTATGGGGAAGTTCTATCGGAATAATGACTAACAGCAGGCAATACTGACGGCTATCCCAGCATTGAATTAAAATGACTTTGAATGCCACTCCACGCCATAGGGTGTTCTACTAGCAGGATCAAGGACAACAATTTTGTCTCAGTATGTGATCCAGTGTAAACGGATGGACAAGACATGCCTTTGTTGGTCGGGTTGCACTTTCGGACCTTGTGTTTACATATGACATATAATCTGTTATCACAAGTGCAACCGCTATGTCGCAAGATGACATAACATTGATCGCGTCAGACAAAGATCAAACGGCCCGATGACCTGCCTCCGTGTTCTGAGGCCCCAAGCAAATAGTACGATTATAGACTAGCTATTTCTAATAGAAAGTGAAGTGCTGCGAGCAGAAAACAGCTGGTGTATCCACGTTAGCAGAACTGTTCCCCTAAAACTTACGAAAGTACACCGCTTTCTCTGATATATCAAATGTTTGTTTGTTTCCTGTGCGTTGTGTGACGAACACTGCTAGTTGACCTTCAATATTGAACTAAAAGGATCAGTGTCGGACACACACAGTTCAAAATATTTAGTACTTTGAGTATAAAACAATTTTTCAAACAATCTCAAACAGCTAGCGTTGGCAATGATTATAAAACTGATTTTAAAAAGCTAGTATATTTAAGAAAAGAGACTCGTGATTGATTAGTGTTTGATGTGTCGATGTTTTGATAGCTTGATGGACTCCAGTTATTAACAAACTTTATTACTAGCATGACCCGGTGTCAATCTTGATGATCTTGTAATTTCTCTTTGAGAGAATGTTTTCTGAACTAACATGACTAAGGCTGTTATTTAGCAAAATGTTCGATTGGAATGTTTCGATTCGAAAGTTTCTTTCTACAGCTAGCAATTCCATGTATCTAACTGGTAGGTAATCTGCTGTAAATGAAAGAGATTGAAAAATGCCAATATAAAAATGCCAAGTAAAAGAAGCAATTGCAGCATGACAGCAGTGACTGAGCAAAATGTATTCAATGGTTTTGGCGCCAAAAATTATTATACCAGAAATAGCGCAGCGCTGTTATACGTCACGGAAATTAGATCCCCCGCGAGACTCAAACACAACACACTTCTCTATTATTTCTTCAGGATTTCCTCCGTATGATTACCACAAGTAACATGTATCTTCTTTAAAAATTTATGTGCCAGAATCATATTTTGACTGAATGTAAAACTCAAGATTTGAACTTTTAGAAGCTTAAAATTCGCCGAATCGCGGCAACCGAGTCTCTGCTGCATGACAGTTAGTCAGTAAACATTTCCTGTTGTGTGTGTGTGTGTGTGTGGTTTTTTTTGGTTTTTTTTATAATTGGAGAGCAATATTCAGATATTATTGAGGAATGAATAAATGTCTTTCGATAACGACCAAAAATAGTCCAACTAGCAATTCTGCATTGTTGTATATAACTGATTTCAGCGACAAGCTACAAGGCGATCCCGCATATAATTTATTATAACACGTAAGTTGTACGACAGCAATTCTAAAACTTGTGTGCATTTTATAATTGACAAACAGTTCAACAGTATTAGAAGTATCCTGAAGTATTATACATTCAAGACATCAATGACATTTAATGACGTACAAACAACTCAAAGTACTAGTGTAATACTTGGTACTTTGGTACTTTGGTACCTTGGTAATGTGGTACCATGGTACTGTGGTACCTTGGTACTTTACTACTGTGGTCCTTGGTACTGTGATACTTGGTACCTTGGTACCTTGGTACTGTGGTACTGTGGTACCTTGGTACTTTGGTACTGTGGTACTGTGGTACTGTGGTACCTTGGTACTGTGGTGCTGTGGTACTGTGGTACCTTGGTACCTTGGTACTGTGCTACTGTGGTACCATGGTACCTTGGTACTTTGCTACTGTGGTACCTTGGTACTGTGGTACCTTGGTACCTTGGTAGTGTGGTACCTTGGTAGTGTGGTACCTTGGTACTATGGTACTTGGTACTGTGGTACTGTGGTACCATGGTACTGTGGTACTGTGGTACCTTGGTACTGTGGTACTGTGGTACTGTGGTACCTTGGTACTTGGTACCTTGGTACCATGGTACCATGGTACCTTGGTACCTTGGTACCTTGGTACCTTGGTACAGTGCTACTGTGGTACCTTGGTACTTGGTACTGTGGTACCTTGGTAGCATGGTACCTTGGTACTTTGCTACTGTGGTACCTTGGTACTGTGGTACCTTGGTACTGTGGTACCTTGGTACTTGGTACTTGGTACTTGGTACTGTGGTACTTGGTACTTTGCTACTGTGGTACCTTGGTATTGTGGTACCTTGGTACTTGGTACTTGGTACTTGGTACTTGGTACTTGGTACTTGGTACTTGGTACTTGGTACTTGGTACTTGGTACTTTGGTACTGTGGTACCATGGTACTGTGGTACCTGTCCTACCTTGGTACTGTGGTACCTTGGTACTTGGTACTGTGGTACCTTGGTAGCATGGTACCTTGGTACTTTGCTACTGTGGTACCTTGGTACTGTGGTACCTTGGTACTGTGGTACCTTGGTACTTGGTACTTGGTACTTGGTACTGTGGTACTTGGTACTTTGCTACTGTGGTACCTTGGTATTGTGGTACCTTGGTACTTGGTACTTGGTACTTGGTACTTGGTACTTGGTACTTGGTACTTGGTACTTGGTACTTGGTACTTTGGTACTGTGGTACCATGGTACTGTGGTACCTGTCCTACCTTGGTACTGTGGTACCTTGGTACTTGGTACTGTGGTACCTTGGTACTGTGGTACCATGGTACCGTGGTACTGTGGTACTGTGGTATTGTGGTACCTTGGTACTGTGGTACTGTGGTACTGTGATATCGTGGTACTGTGATACCGTGATAATCTGGCACTGTGATGCCGTGGTGCTGTGATACCGTGGTATTGATACCGTGGTACTGTGATACTGGTTATGTATGTGATACATGGTATTGTGATAATGTGGTACTGTGATACCGACATACCAGGCTTGCATGGGATATTCATATGGGATGTGGTACCCAAATACAAGTACCAAAAAAGAAAACTCGAAAAGGCATTCCTAAAACAAGCATCATATGTATGGTTTATGCTTATGTAGATAAAGACGGACGTATATGTACATAGTATGCATGGGCTATACAGCATGAAACATATCCATAGTGGATATGTAGATAGTTTATGCATACAAAAGACTATGCTCTCTCGGTAACTATATAAATTGAATATAAATATAAGTTGAATAACTCGGCAGGCTATCGCCCTGCTCCAGGCATCCAACTCCTATACAATGTAGAATATCACAATAGAAAGAATATTCATGAAAGTAGATAAAATAATGACAAAGACAATCTAGTCATTAAGGAATTTGTAAGCGATGTTTGGCTTTGTTCATTAATGTTTTATATAATTGTTCTGTGAATGATTTAAAGTCACTGTTATTCTTGGTAATTGTCGTTAGTTCATTGAATATCTTTGAGCAGTTATCCTGGAATGTTACTTTTTCAAGAGGGGTGACCAGGTTTGTAGCACTACTTGACCGCAGCTGGGGATGGGCTTGGCATTTTTCGAGTTTCAAGTAATCTGGGAACAACGGGTCCCACAGTGATTTGTGACCTAGAAGAAGTAGATGGTATTCCGTCCTTTCTTTCACAGGGAGCCACTTGAGGTGCTGCACTGCATCGCTTTCGGTGGTATATTTATTCAGTACAAAGCTTGCTGCTGCATTCTGAATTCGCTGTAACTTCTTTTGTTAATATTGCGGAAGTGGATGGAACACAATATCATTGTAGTCAAGTTTGGACAAGACTAAACTTTCAGCTAGTTGCTTTCTAACGTTGAGCGGAGCCAGGTTCTTAAGTTTCCGAAGAGTGTTTAACACTGCATAGCACGAAGAAGATAGGCATTTAATGTGCTCAGTCCATTTGAGATGTTCATTTATCCATATTCCCAGAAGTTTGAATGAAGATGTTCTTTCAAGCACTTTTATGAAATAAAAACTGAAATAAACTGAAATAAAAAATGTTGATTGTCATAAATTACTTGGTCTGTATATTGACAAAAACTTGACTTGGAAGCAAGATGTTACACATATCATAAAGAAAATTAACAGCAGACTGGCGCTACTGAAACGTATCAAATGCTTCCTGCCACATTTTGCACGTATGCTTTTTTATAACAGCATGATCCAACCAATAATCGATTATGGCCTAACAATCTACAGCACGTGCGCCAAAGAAGATCTCAAGCGTATCCACAAAGTACAGAAAAGAGCTGGGCGTACTATCCTGGACATACACAAAGCACGAGATATAAGTACAGTTGAACTATTCCAAAAGCTCGACTGGCTTCCTGTCAACGAAAGAGCAAACCTTCTTACTGGAACTCTAGTCTACAAATGCATGAATGGCCTGGCACCATCCTACCTAAGTGACAAGTTCATCAACAAGAGTGGACGTACAACACGTGGGAAATCAAAAGGAAACCTAACGATCCCGTTATACAAGACCACTTCAGGGCAAAGAACGTTCCACTACCGTGGAGTAACCATTTGGAATACACTATCAAAAGACGTAAAATCAAGCCCCTCTATTGAACATTTTAAGAAGCATTATTTCAATAATAATTATTTCAATATCTATCATCAAAAATTTAGCTTAGATATCTAATTGATCTATTTGATTTATTTATTTACCTTTATTCTCGCCAATTTTATATACAAATAGTTCTATTTTATAGTTTTATAGTTTTTAATATTGTTGTATATTGTACTGAGGGCCACCTGAAAATTATCAGTAATGGTAACGGTGTTACCCTGACCAATAAAGTTGTTATTATTATTATTATTTTCCTTTGATTGTAACGTTGGGTAGTAGATTCTTGAGACCATGCGCTGCTGACATTTGCTGTGTTGTTATTAGCATCTGCTTAGTTTTAGAACGGTTGAGCAATAGGTTAGATTTGGTTGACCAATCTTCAAGCTTGGACATGGTGTCATTTATCTTCTCTACAGTGATTGTAAGTTCACGCGGTGGACAGTGTCCGTAAAGCGTTGTGTCGTCGGCATACTGAAAAGATTGACAGTCAAGATTACTCTGTAGGTCATTCACATACAGGTTAAACAATATAGGCCCTAAAATCGAGCCTTGTGGGACGCCTTGTGGGAGCCTTGTGTACTTGAACAACCTGCTTTCTACCACTTAAATAGCTGAGGATCCAACTTAGTGCACCATGAGAGAAACCAATTTAAGAAAAAAACATATGAAATATGAAAACTAAAATCTTTACTTACAAATTGTGTGATATCATTGGGCTTCTGACATCTTATGAAACTAAATATGCATAGAGTAATTGAGTCTTAATAACTGACTCCTCCTCCTCCTTGTCCTTTTGTTGTCATTTTTCTAAAATATTCGTATTGTTCGCAACACTCCCCCCTGGTGTGGAGATTTGCCTTAATTGAACCACCATTCTGTTCTTTGTCTTGTTGGGGTTTTCATTTGTCAATATTAAACATAGTTTGTGTATTGGTCTGTCATACTCTGCCAACTTGTATTCTTGCCTTTCGAACCAGGTTGTCGGATCCAGGAAAAACTTCTTTTACTAGACCCATTCTCCATTTTATTCTTGGTGTACTGTCTAATTCTAACACTAGATCTCCAATTTGTAGATTCTCTCTTGTTTTAAACCACTTGGTTTCTTGGTAGGAGAGAAGGAGCAAAGTATTTTTTCCAACAAATCCAAAACTCGTTAATTCTTTGTTGAGTACTCTTGAACAAGTGTTTTGGGTTAACTCTTTCCTCTGGATCAGCTTCTGGCAGTGTAACATGTGGGCCAATCAATAAGTCGTTAGGTGTTACTGGAGGACTTTCCCATATATTACTTGAGCTTGGTACAAACGGTGACTGTTTACAATGTAGGTAATTTCGGCCAAAAAGGTTCGCCACTGTTCTTCGGAGAATGATCTGTTCTTGCAGGTGGCATTTAATGCCTGTCTCATTTAATGCTTCCACAACTCCATTCATTTGACTAGCACGAGGGATATTCCATTCCCACCTGAACTGGCACAAGTGGTCATTGGCTAACTTGTTGTATTTGCTCGATATTCCAGTTCTTCATAGTTTCACAACATAACTTTGGGCGCCTTTGAAATTTGTTTAGCAATCAGACCAACAGACTAAAGGCTGGCCTCTTAAACTAACTAATCTTCTAAAGACCATTAAAAACGTATCCATACTTCGATCAGTACAGAGTTCCAAATGTACGGCTTTAGAGGTCATACATGTAAAAAGTATTACTTGTGCTTCTTTGAAGGATTTTCGGTTGAACTTGATTTGCACTGGGCCAAACATATCGATTTTGGTGTACGAAAATGCCGGCAGATTTGTACCAACTCGGAGTGATGGGATCTGCCCCATTTATTGTTCCAACGGCTTTTTCCTCAATTTTCTACAGGTCACACAGCTACTTTTTTTGACAGTAATTCACAGGCCTATAATCCAATGTGAGCATCTAGCTTCGTGAATAAGACTTTGATAACCACAGTGTCCTCTTGCATCGTGTAAGTGACGATTTTGGGTTTTTAATGCCTTTACAGTCGAGGATATTAAGCAAATTGAGCAAAATGGTCACTTATGTCTGATACGATGTTTCCACTAATTATAGGGTGGTGGGCTGAGTTAATGAATAAGGGTTGCTGACTTGCTATAGACTATTGTAGGTTTGTCAATAGTTGGTATAAACGCATAGCTTTGTAACAAAAGAAGGAAGTCGTGGGCATATTTGCATGTTTCAGTTGTGAGAGAGGCGTTGGAACATATTCAAATTTGTATCCTGGAATAGCAGGATTAAAATTGCTTGTAACGGGAAGAAAAATCCTGAACATACATTTGCCAAATCTGATTAGCAAGAAAAAAATAGAAACTCAAATTAAAGCTAATGTCTTCCTCTATCGATTGCCACAGATATGGCCGATGCTTTGTTTAGCATCCAGAACCTCTATAAATAAATAAATAAATAAATAAATAAATAAATAAATAAATAAATAAATAAATAAATAAATAAATAAATAAATAAATAAATAAATAAATAAATAAATAAATAAATAAATAAATAAATAAATAAATAAATAAATAAATAAATAAATAAATAAATAAATAAATAAATAAATAAATAAATAAATAAATAAATAAATAAATAAATAAATAAATAAATAAATAAATAAATAAATAAATAAATAAATAAATAAATAAATAAATAAATAAATAAATAAATAACAACTTTATTTACTGAGGGTAGCACTAAATAGTGTACAAGACTAGTCACCATCTGCCTTGCAGTCTCTACATCATGGCCTTCATTCAAATATATATTAATGTGACTTTTGATCGTCCCTGCTTTATAATCACAAGAGCCTTTTCCACCTTGTGGATTAGAGTAATCAGCTTGGCATAGATTGATGTTCTTTGTGGCTATTTGCTGGACAGATAGTAGGACTGAGGTCGAGTGATAGCATCCAGCATTGTCTTGTCTGAGAAACACTGTTTGTACTTCTGGTGAAGTGGACTTGAGTTGCTGGAATACGTCATCGATTATTGCTAAAACAGTGTCACTGACTTGGGAGCATTTTTTGAAAACATGGACAAAACTGAGCATTTGCATGTCATCTTCTTTTCTTCTTATTGTTACATTCATATGCCAGCTAATGACATGTTTCCCAAAGCAATCACTTTGGGAGTCGCTGCACTTTTTTGGTAAAAACGTTATTGCCCAATCAAGAACAAGGAAGGCAGATGTTGGATTCAGACTTACTAGAATATCCAATTGGGCTTGGTCTTTGTTTGAAGAACGAAGGATATGGGCCCTCCACGCACTTATTTTTTGTACTGGCTGCTCAACTTGGAACTTCATCTCGTTTTTTTCAGCACCATCATCAATGTTTTCTAAAATGGACTGAATTTCATTGATAACACGAGGAAGTATATCACAGCGGTCGCACCTTTGTTCATGGTCACAAGGTGAGTAGTATTTATCACCAGGGAAGCTAAGAGCAAATGGTCTGCAGTGATCTGGGAAGGCTGAACTTTCGGTAATGTGTACCTGAAACATAAACATACAAATTTATAATCAGAACAAAATTTGAATAATTTTTCTTTTCTTGCTTACCTTGTAATCCGTTTTTAGATACCGTTTTGATTGTTTGAGCTTTTCACTTTGCTGCTTTGCTCACGTTAGACTGGCACAGTGCTCATCACCCAACTTTTGTACTATTTCTTCAAGATCATCATATGATTTTGCTCCATCTGCTGAAAAACAGTCCAGGCCTTGCAGTGATTTGCGCACAGAAGCTGAACATACTTTCAACACTCTACATAATGTACTTCTACTCATCGGACTGAAACCAGACTCTTTGACTTTGGTATTGGCTGACGATTTGCTCTGAAATCATTGTTCTAATAACATTTGGGACCTTAATTTCCATGTTCGATGACAACTTTAACAAATTTTTTCCAAAAGTGAGATCTTGAACAACATGGGCGCTAGTTATAAAGGATAAAAAGTGATCTAGTTTTCCTGAAGCAACATAGATTCTTGTTGATGGGGTCATTGCGACAACTGTCCCTCGTCCATGTAGCAAATGGTGATGCCTTGCGATGTTGTACCTGTATCTGGTGAGATCTGCTATCCACACTTGTAGGTCTTTAAGAGAGACTTTGTCAGCTATGATTGACAAGAGTTGTCGTCATGTGCTCCAATGGTCTGTATTGCTGTAGCATTCAACTAGTGACTCAAGCAGCATATCTATATTTGCACTAGTATTTTTGGATTCACAGACTGTTCTTAGAAGATTATGTTTTCTTGCATGGCGATTTCTTCAAGATGTGTCAACGACCTGTCTGGCCTTCCTAGTGTGCAGACACTTTGTTCGTGCCGATGCTTCATCCCACGGTGTTGCCAAGGAGTAACAGGTTGGACTGATGTCACGTGCAGCAAGGAAAGCATTACGATGGTCTCTAGGCTTTACAACTGCTGTTTTGTCCACTTCCGTAAATGACAATGACACGTCTGATGGCTCATAAAGACTCCTAGGTGTGGTTAGTTGGGGTATGAAGAGGTCGCTGGACTATGGAAATGAAAATGAAATGAAATAATTTTTTGCATTTATATAGCGCAAATATCTATATGAATATAATCAAATGCGCTTAGAGTTTGTTAGTAGTAAGGACAGACTCTGAACTCATATAAATGAATTTCTGAGTAAAAAATCGGGAACTTTACGTCGTTTAACTCTTTCAAACGACTTGTTTAATATTACTGATGTATGGTAATAATATTAGTAGTGTAGTATTCAGCCAACAAGCCAACAAGTAATACGAAATGAGCGTTTTTTAGTGGCCTTTTTCTTAAAATCTGAAGTAGGAACTGAACGAAAAGCAAATGGATTGTCCGATCACACCCAAGTACTCGTGTTAGCATCAAGTGCACGGGAAACGGCAGACGACAGAGACGATCACTTTGCTGTTTTTCGCGTTTGTTGTTGGCGTTTGAACGCGGAGATCATTTCGCACTTGCCGTAAAGTGTAAAGACAAGTTCACGTTTGAGTGCCAAAAGCACGTCGCCAGGCGCGAAAAAAAGCAGGTCACATGTTTGTTTTATAGATGGCCCAATGGAAGATTAGCCAGGCTAAATTGGCCCCATCTTTAAATGAAGTTTATTATTATTATTATTATTATTATTTTATTGATAACCCCTTAGGGCCTGACAAACAAACATTTACAATGTAAATATTCGTATAAAATGCGAGATCGATGAGCTTCTTAATGTTACAATTCTTCTTTGATATTCAGATGACAGTTTTACATAATCCATGAAACACGGCTAGACCATAGGAGACTCTAACATATACAAAATAACCAATCCGAGTCTGCTAATATTGATCCGCTTGCTAGGTCATGGGTTATACAATACTGTATATTTCTTCAACCTTTATCGTCCGAGGAAAGCTTTGCACAATCCAAGAAGCACGGCTAGACTATAAGACTCAACGATCTATGGTACAGGGCAAAACCTAAGAGTCTGTCAGAAGTCCGCTTGCTAGTTCATGAATTGTATAAAGCTTTCCTCAAACCCGAACCTACACTGCTTAATAAAGTCCACTTAATATTTTTCTTACGATTCTTTCGGAATAATAGACAACTATTCTAATTTTGCACTTCTGCAAAAGTCCAATTCACTCTCTAAGATTCGAGCACTCTGGAGATGTTAGTTTCCAAGTTGATGACAGAGCCCAGGCATCCAATGATAAGCAGTATTTCGTGTATCGTCCATCCTGGGTACTGAATTCGGAGCTCGTAGCATAGTTGTTGGTACTTGAGAGCTTCTTTCGAACCTCCGTTGTACTAACGTTTTATTCACGAGGATAGCTCATGTCTAGGTTAACAATCTTCTTCTCATCCTTGTGCTCCAGCACCAAGTCAGGACGCCTGTGTTTTGTTGCTGTTCTTATCCGCTATTCATAGTCCCATCTAAGGCGTCGTTGTATGTTCTCGATTACCATTCTTCTCTCCCACGTTTCTTTGTACCAAACAGCGTTTTCACTAAGTAAGCGTTCTTGTTTCAACTACTCGACAACCAACACCTTTAGTGCATCATCATGACGTTTAAGATAGTCTCTGTTCGCTACGATTTTACAGCCAGCCAGCCAATGTTGCACTGTTTCTTTCGGGCATCCACACAAACGGCACTGTTGTGATTCTACTTGTTGGCCTGTTCCGTGCATCCTCACCCTTGTTTCCACTATTTGTTCTTGTACTTCCATCACTGCTGAAACCTTTTCCGGCATCAAAGTTCTTTTTAACCACTTAAAGGCACTTCAGTCTTGCTTACTCCATACCATGCTTTGGAATTGCTTTTATTGTATGTTTTCATTCTTTATTGTTCTCAAGTTTTCTTAGATTCTTCCTTTACTCTCTTCCAGATATTCCGCCACGAACCCTGCCACTCTCTTCCAGCCAAGTAGATGAAATTTTCTCGGAATCTCTATGTTTATCCCAAACCATACCCTTTTCAGCTTCTTTGAACGACGTAAATTTTTTAATTCTCCATTCTTCACTATTTTGAGGTTCTTGAAGTGCTCTGAAGTTGCATAGTGAACGTAAACTGCAACCTCTGATTTGGTTTCCGTGTAAATATCATGTAGGCTTTTAAGTCCCCTTCCTCCTTTCTTTCTTTCCATGTATAGCCTTTCATCTGATCTGATGCTTTTATTCCATGCATGAACTTTCCTCTTAAAATCCTTTTAATGCTGTTGTCAAGTTCATTCAGTTCTGCACTACTATAATGACATATTTTCATAGTGTACGATAAAATACGAATTGCTCGCGTATTGATAGCTTTCATAAGATTTTTGTCATCACGTTCTTGTTCAACAAGAGAACGGACTCGATCTTCAAGCTCGACAGCAACAAGTCTTTTCACAGCCGCATCCACAATACCATTACCTACTTCAAAACCAAAAATACTTATGTTTCCTCAACTTCCAACGTCTTAATTGCTTCTCCGTTCAGAATCCACTAACTTGCCTCTTTGATAAACAGCTTGTGCACATTTCTTTACTCCGTATTTCATTCCAATATGACTTGGTAACTTCCTTCGTACGTCTTGAGGTCTTCAATAAATAGGCTGTGGGTTATACTTAAGTTTCTAATCTTTGGTGGTCCCATCTTATAACCGCTTGTGTTACTTAACAGCATACCAATCGGTACCTCAGTGAGACAAAATCCAATTGGTGACCAAGAGTCCCCTTGCAGAAATCTTCTCCTGAATTGAATCCATCTACTTGTTGTAACTTTATTAATATGTTACATACAACATTACGGGATCTACCTAAGCAATTGTTGCAGTTCAAGTGTTCCTAGTCACTCATATATCTTTAGATAAACTCATAGAATTTCTTGAAAATTTCAGCGTTTTGTGATAAGAGCCATTTTTGACACTTCCTTATAATGTAAGTTGTTTCTTTTCGATTGTCTGTTAGGGTGTCTATCCCTTGTTCTAGCTGAGGATAGTACCCTCCAAGGAAGTCAAAGACAATGTTTGTTTGAGTGACGGTAAATTCTTTATACATAGATCTTAATCCCGCCTGTAGATCAGAGTATTTCTCTTCTTTCGTTCTTGTACGGTCTCCTATGGTCCCCACGCTGCATACTGTTCCTTCAATGAGTATCCAAGTGTTGTTGTCTTTATCCAGGACTGCGATGTTAGATTTATTAGCACCATCTTTAGGGGCTCTTTCGAGGTAGAAGGGCACGTCCCATAAGATCTTTGCATGGTCGTTTTCAATTTTACCTTCTGGTAGTCTTTGCTGGTACCATGGCTTTGAATGGTCACTTTCTTGTAACCGGTATTTGTATAGCAAGAAGTGGTACAGAGGTCGTAGCAATTTATCGTGTCTAGCTTTATTATTATTATTATTATAGCAGTACAAACGTATGGATGCTAGATAGAAGCAAGATAGGGCGTATCACGTAACCTATCTGCATAACAAGGGAAAAGAAGTTTACAAATTCTACCTTTTAAATACTTATATAAATTATTGAAAAAACAAAGGTCTATATGGTAATCATATTGTTCCTTAAAAATTAATATTAAAGGAAAAGGGTCTATGTGGTATTTAGATTATCCTTTAAAATTACTATTAAAAAGGTTCGTTATTAAAAATTTGTAATAATATTAAAATGTGATTATTTTGAATGTCTTGGCAACATTGAGTGTGCAGTTCAAAACAGCTTTCTGCATTCTCATCAGAATTTCTCTATGTCTTGTTCCAAAGATGTTTCTCTCTCAATTTCTAGCTCCTTGGACCAGCCTCCAAGTACATCTATGATAACATTCAGTTGTATGATATTGTATGCTGGATGTTGTCTTGTCAGCTCCAGTCGTAGCGTGTCCATACTTCTCTGTCTTTTCTGTGTCTTTCTTGTTGCGATTATCTAACCATGGACAGCTCATCTCAACCATGAGTACTTTCTTGCTCTTGTGATCAACGAAGCGCGCATCCACACGGTTAGACCGTACAAAAGTATGATCAGCATATACCGGTACGTCCCAATATGCTTCTGCATCAGGTGACTTGTAGAGTGGTTCAGGCTTCACCTGTGAAAACCATGGAGGAACTTTATCAGCCAGCTTGAGATCTCTAAGCATCTCAAAGAAAAGCACCTTCAGTGCAGCATTGTGTCTTTCTAAGTATTTAGACTGTGCTAGGGATGGACAACCAGCAAGTACATGGGCTAGACTTTCAGTGGCTTTACCACACATTCTGCATGTGATGTTGTTCTTATCTGTAGTTCCAGTCTTAAAGGCCGAGTAGACTTTTGTCGGAGTAAGCTGTTCGTACAACTCCATTATACCTGCAATGCAGTAGGTAGGAGCACACATCCACTTGCTCAGCCATGCAAAACAGCTTTCTTGACTAAGTTGATCATCTTGCCATCTTGTTCTCAATAGGTTTCCTTGCCAAGGTTGATCTTCGATCTTCTCCATGAGCTTTTCATTTACAGCCTTCTTGAGATGTTTATTAATCTGCTGTCCCTTTATCTTTATCTCTGGTGCTTCCAGTGGGCTGCATGATGGTTCAGAGGTATTCAAGTTCAGAAATGTCCCAAGTTCCTCAGCAAATTTGTTTGCGTCCTTAATGAGTGAGGAGAATCCCTTGTCTGCAGATATTTCTTCAAATTGTTGGACAGTTCTTAATCTTCAAAAACCTTCCTTATCAACCTTGCAGTACCAAGCAAACATGCTTTCTGCAACAACTCTATGCCACTACAGACGTTCAATTCTTTCAGCCATTTCTTCAAATCCCTTGAAACAACTCCCAAGGCTCCAACCACAATTGGTATCACCCTCTCAATTTCCAAAGCTTCTTTAGTTCCCTATGTAACTCATCATACTTTTGAATTTTCTCAATTTCTTTTTGGCCAACCCTACTATCGCCTGGACAAGCAATGTCCACAATGAAACACTTTCTCAGCTCCTTGTCTAGCAAGATTATGTCAGGTCTCCGGCTCTCAATGACATGATCAGTCTGTATGTTTACATCCCAGAGAACCTTTACGTGTTCATTTTCTAGCACCCTTTCTGGCTTATGGTTGTACCACTTGACATCTTCAACCAGATTGTACTGTTTACAGATATCTAGATGTATGATCCTTGCAACATTATCATGTCGTTGTTTGTATTCTGTCTGAGCCAGCTTCTGACACTCAGCAACAAGATGAGTAATTGATTCTTCTCTATGACCACACATCCTACACTCCTCAGGGACATTCATTCTGTCGATGTGTTTCTTTATCCAGTTGGTTCTTATTATTATTATTATTATTATTATTATTATTATTATTATTATTATTATTATTATTATTATTATTATTATTATTATTATTATTATTATTATTGGTAGAAACATTCAGTATGACGTGTACACATCTACAAAACAAGTTCTCAAAGATTTCCATTCTTCACAAGAGGATAAACTCCAAAATCAGCTCGCTAATCAAGGATCGTTCTTTTCAAATGTCCTTAAATACTCCATGCAACAACTTAATAAAATCTGGTCCACCACACAGTCTAACTTGCCGAAAAACATCTTTAACTTTACCATCCGGTACATCAACAACACTCTCCCTACACGGAAAAACCTTGTCAAATGGGGTATTTCCTCCAACTCTGACTGCTCCCTATGCCTAATGCCTGAATCTCTTCTTCATGTTGTCGCGGGTTGTAATCACTACCTACAAGAAGGCCGCTTCTCCTGGCGTCATGATTCTGTCCTGAATTTCATTGCTTATAGTCTTCCATCCATCAAAAACTCAACTCTATACGTCGATCTTCCTGGTTTTCCGAGCCCCTCTATCATAACTGGTGACAGCTTGCGTCCTGACATAGTGTTGTCCATATCAAATAAGTGCTTGTATATTCTAGAATTAACTGTTGGCTTTGAAACAAATCTACAAAACAACTTAGACTGGAAACAACGTAAATATCACGAGACTGTCATCGACCACAAGAATCATTTTCAGCAGGTTAAATTTGTAAACCTTTCAATCAGTACTTTGGGTGTATTCTCCCATCAATCGTCTGATTTCATCGAAATGTTAAATGAACTTGGCCTAGAGGACAAGAAACAACAAAACTATATTGTAAAAAAAAATATCAACATTACAATCAGATCAACGTATTACCTTTTCTGCTGTCGAAACAAAGAATGGAATAACCCAGACTTATTGAAATTTTGATATATATATATTATTATTATATATATCATATATATTTTAATCATTATTATTTGTCGTTTACATTTATAAATGCATGTATCACTTGAGTAGTCAATTGCAAATTGCCTGTAAGTAGAGAGATTTGTAATTGTTGTATAAATATAGAATAAAGTTTCCATTATTATTATTAGCAACCACAAGCAACCACACCAATGTTCAGTATGATGTCTATAAATCTACCAAAGATGTCATAAAAGATTTCCATGCTGATCATGAGTATAAACTGCAAAATCATCTTGTCTCTCAAGGGTCCTTTTTTTCTAATGTTCTGAACAACTCTCTGCTAAAACTTAGCAACATTTGGTCCTTGGCACAATCCAGTTTACCCAAGAATATCTTCAATTTTACCATACGCTACATAAATAACACTTTACCAACACGTAAAAACATGACAAAGTGGGGTTTATCTCCAACCTCTGATTGCTCGTTCTGTTTGAAGCCAGAATCTCTCCTCCATGTAATCGCTGGATGTACAACTTATCTTGATCAGGGTCGTTTCACTTGGAGGCACGACTCCATCCTTCACTTCATTGCTACAACCCTACAAGCTGTTAATGACTCCTCCCTGTACGCTGATATACCTGGCTTTAAAAGTCCATCAATTTTGACTGGTGATTCTCAACGTCCTGACCTTATACTTTCCACTACTAATGACTGCTTGTATGTGCTTGAACTGACTGTTGGCTTTGAATCAAACCTCCAGAATAATATAACTAGAAAAAGAACTAAATATAAAGAAACTATTGATAATCTACGTCACTATCACAAGAAAGTCGTGTTCGTTAATCTATCTGTCAGTGCACTTGGTGTTTTCGCTAAAGACTCTGATAATTTCTTTACAATGTTAGATGAGTTAAGTTTTGACAGCAAACAACATAAATATATAATTAATACCATCACAAAAATAGCAATTAGGTCATCTTATTATATCTTTTGCTGTAGAAACAAAGCTTGGAATGACCCAGATCTGATGAAGTTCTAGTCTCATCAAAAAATATATATATTCTATTATAGCCATAGTTAGATATTTGTATAGGATTCAAGTAGCCAATTGTAAATTACCTACATGTAGCGAGATTTGCAATTGTAGAGTTAGGCGAAAAATGTAATAAAGTTTCCATTATTATTATAATTGCCAAATATTCTCCTCTTGCAAAGGAGATACGAAAGTTGCACCGGGTATCAACAAAGGTGATTCCATTGGTTGTTGGCACTTTAGGGGTCGTGTCAAGCAATCTTGAGGGGTACTTGAAAGATCCCGGTATTCCAGACGTGCTGGGTGGCATGCAGACATCTGCAATCATTGGCACCACCCTCATTCTGCAGAGAGTGCTTAGTCTCTAAGCCCCAGGTCATGGGGTTGAGGCTAAGTGGTATTTTACACCTGTAGTGTGAAATTAAATCTCCACTCAGGTTGTCTATTTATAGAAAGTCCTTATTATTATTATTATTATTATTATTATTATTATTATTATTATTATTATGATGATGATGATGATGATGATGATGATGATGATGATGATTATTCATCGAGCATCGTGTAGTTCAGACGCACGGTGTACGTGTCTACAGTTTTACTTCTTTTTATTACTTGAATCATCTTTTATATTGTATGTTTCTCATAACTGCAAAGGCTTTGCAAGTTTGGGAATCATGATCCGTCCAAGTTTTATTGTAATGTTAATGTTTTTCGTCGTTTGTTCATTTTGTGGCAAAGAGTTCATCACGCTTGGCCGCCATTCTTGGCGATGTAAACAACGAGTTGCTCAAGCAGAAAGAGGACGTCACGGTATACCAACTAATCCAGAGCCAGTTATTCAATCATCTACAACTACTGCTTCTAATACTGATCGTGTGAGATGTTGCTGTGGCAAGTCATGTAAAGGCAAGCGTGGTCTTAAAATGCACCAATGAAGTTGTAGGGTCATCAACAGTTTAAATGAAGAATTAATTTCTGACTTACAAGATCAGTTTATTGATAATTCGTCTGATGATTCTACTCAAAATGTTGGTTACGATATTTCTATGTTAACTAATGATGGAACCTCACCGACTTTAAAGCAAGGAATAAATCTACCAAAAAGTGATTTAGAATGGTCAACGGCCAATGATTATTTTAAATCTATACTCCAGTTCAATCCACCAATGAGCTCTCAAGATTTGAATTTGATCATCAAACAATTAAATGAAACGATTTATAACTATTTCTGTGATAATTTTGATCATGTCAAGAAGCCCTTCGACAAAAACCTGGTTAACAAATACAAAGATCATACAGCTAAGGAACTAAAGAAATTATTGAAACATCTCAAAAATACAAACGGTGACCTTCATGAAATTAAATATGTTTCGCGTCTCTTGCGTGACAAACTCCATAATGGCAACGACCTAAATTTCAATCAAGACAATAGGAAATCATTTGATCATGATAGCTACATTGGTAAGAATTTCTGGGGATATGTCAAGAATGTTATGAATAAAAAAGTCTCTGAACTCCCATCATTTACCATGTCAAACTGCCTGTCCTACTTCACGAAAGTTCTTACCTCAGCCAACCCAAATCAACTGTTTGTTATTCCCAATTGGATTCCTAGTCTAGCTGAACCACAAAATCTGTTTGACCTCCTCCTACTTATAAACAAGTTACTAATATCATCCGAAAAATGAAAGCTTCTGGTTCTCCTTGTCCTCTTGACCAAATCTCCATTATATGTTTCAAACGATGTCCTTTCTTACGAACTCATCTCACAAAAATCATTCATGAAGTATGGTTATCTGGAACTGTCCCAACCGAATGGAAGAAAGCTTGTACAATCTTAATCCACAAGAAAGACAGTACAGATGTCCCTTCAAACTTTCGTCCTATTACACTGGAATCTATCCCTTTAAAAATCTTCACATCTTGTCTTCGTAACGCCATTTTCTTTTTTCTCGCTAAAAATAACTTCATTAACCAAGACATCCAAAAAGGATTAAACCAAATCTTTCTGGAACTTTGGAACATACTGCTCAGATGGCTGATGTAATTAACAAAGCTCGCTCAAAACAACGGTCTGTCATCATCACACTCCTTGACCTGAAAAATGCCTTCGGTGAAGTTCATCACAGCTTAATACAGACAATCCTTAGATACCATCACATCCCAGATCACATCAATAACATCATACAAAGCTTATACACTAACTTTCAAACATCAATTATCACTCCAGATTTTTCTACCCCCTTCATTACCGTTGGTCATGGTGTACTTCAAGGCGACTGTCTTAGCCCACTCCTTTTCAATATCTGCTTTAATACCTTTATCAATCACATCAAAGCTCCAAAATACCGTCAATTTGGTTTCTCCTTCCAGCTCCTTAATCCTATTCACTGGTTCCAATTTGCCGACGACGCTGCGGTTATCACTGGTCAAGAACAAGAGAATCAACACCTCTTAAATCGTTTCACTCTGTGGTGCCAATGGTCTAATATGATAATACGTGTTGATAAATGTGTCACGTTTGGTATTAAGAAAGCCCTCACCCAGTCCGTTCAAGTTCTTCCTAAGTTACTCATCAATAATATTTCTGTTCCTTGTGTCAAGATTGGAGAGAGTTTTAAATATTTAGGAAGATACTTTGACTTTGAAATGTCTGGTCTAACGCATAAAGCTGAACTAAGTAGCCTTGTTAACGATCTGATGACAGAAATCGACGCTAAACCTCTTCATCCCAAAAATAAATTGCTTCTATATGGTAGATACGTCCTGTCTAAACTTTCATGGCACTTCACTATTGCTGATTTGTCAAAAACCTGGGTAACAGAAAACATTGATAATGCTGTAGCTAAATATGTCCGGAAGTGGTTAGAGCTGCCTATCTCTGGCACCTTAAGCAATGTCTTCTTACCTCGTAATAAATTTGGTTTAGAGATCTGTCCTCCTTCTGTTAAATTCACACAATGTCAAACAGTTTTACGAAAGTGTTAAAATTTTCACCTAATGAATCAGTGCGCCATCTCTGGAAATCATCTAGCAGCCACACTAATGTTCAGTATGATGTCTATAAAAGTACCAAAGAAGTCATCAAAGATTTTCATGCTGATCAAGAGTGTAAACTGCGAAATCATCTAGTCTCACAAGGGTCCTTTCTTTCTAATGTTTTGGCTAACTCTCTGATGAAACTTAGTAACATTTGGTCCTCGGCTCAATCCAGTTTACCTAAGAATATTTTCAATTTTACCATACGCTATATCAATAACACTTTCATCGCACACAATTCAGTGTCATTTCCGGTAAATTTGCTCATTTGCATACCAGTTACCAGTCGACACTAGAGAATTTTGACCTCACGGCCATCTAAAATTACAGTAAACTCGCTAATTTTGGTATAGAAGTCGCGACTCTAGTGAAATAAAGGGTACACAAGAGAAAAATTGTACAGCGGAAAATAAAAGTTGTTGTACTGTTTTAACTGGACTAACCTTTACTTCTCCCAGACTAGCACTTTTTTATGCGACTATTCTAATTACCGGAAATAAAGACGGATAATTAACATAACAATGAGATCCCACAATGCTTTGCAACGCATATATTAATCAGCCCTCAGGCTTTTGTCACAGTTCCTCTTGACAACCGAGGAGCAAACATCTCGACTTTTGGAATCTTTCCTGATCGCGACACGCCGTCATCTCACTTATGGATGTTCAATTTCCTCGAGTTAACGATTAAGCACCCGACGTTGCTCAAGGTCAACTCCCCCCACAAGGAAACCTTGAGGTAGGTTCTAATTCAACTTAATCGGTATGCTGTGTGTTCGTACAAGCTCATTTTCTTTTACAAATGTAGTGTTGCACGCTGTGTGTTCGTGCTAGGAGATATATTTTCTCAAAGCCCCCCCCCAAAAAAATCACACCTCCAGAACGCTTAGTTTGATCGTATTGTCCCGAAATCGTACCAGGATTAGAACGCTGTTAGAATTACCCAGAAGCTCATTTGTTTCAGTTACCACCCAAAGAGTCAAACAACATTTTGTAAGTCAAAAACCGAACTGACTACGCTTAATCGGTACGCTGTGTGTTCGTACAAGCCTATTCCCTTTTACCGGATTAAATGTAGTGTTGCACGCTGTGTGTTCGTGCTAGGAGATATATTTCTCAAAGCCCCTAAGAGAACCACACCAAATAACGTCCAGTTGATTGTATTGCCCCGAAATCGTACCAGGATTAGAACGCTGTTAGAATTGCCCAGAAGCTCATTTGTTTCAGTTACCACCCAAAGAGTCAAACAACATTGTAAGTCAAAAACTGAACCGACTACGCTTAATCGGTACGCTGTGTGTTCGTACAAGCCTATTCCCTTTTACCGATTAAATGTAGTGTTGCACGCTGTGTGTTCGTGCTAGGAGATATATTTCTCAAAGCCCCTAAGAGAACCACACCAAATAACGTCCAGTTGTATAATTGATTGTATTGTCCCAAAATCGAATCAGCTAGAACGCTGTTAGAATAACCCCAAAATCTCATTTGTTTTTTGACTTTTAATTTGCACACTGTGTCGTGCTTAAATTCCCTCAGTTACCATCCAAAGAGTCAAACAACATTTTGTCATACCAAAAGTTCTTCCCTCGCTTCCCAAAACTCGTCAAACAGAATTCGCAAGTTCTTTTTTAAATGTACTTAATTTCCAAGTTTTGTATCCGTGCCTAAAGTTTTTTCCTTTAAATGGTCTAGAAGAGAGTTTCACTAAAAATGCTTTAACTTTGGTATTATTTTCTCAAAGTTCACATCGTTCTATAACTTTAATTATTCCCTTCTTTTGTCAAAATTTCCTTTAGTCTCTTTTCGCATAAATTATCCTTTTGTACTTAATTAAGTTTGTATTCCCTTGGAGATTCCTCCCCCCTTTGTCCACTTGCTTTGCTCAAATCCTTTTGTTTCGTCGCTCTTTGAGCCTTTAGGCCAGCATCCAGCCCAGCTCCCATTAGTGCCTCAGCTTCCAGCGGTACAGCCAGATAATCAACAAGCTCACTTACCTCCCCAACATGGTCTAGCCCAACAACCAGCTCAACAAGCTCCTCCCCAACAAGGTCTAGCCCAATAACCGGTCCAACAAGTACCTCCCCAACGAGGTCCAGCCTAACAACCAATCCAACAAGGACCGGCCCAACAGCTAGCAGCCCCGGCCCTTACTTTGGACGAAAAGTATAAGCTAATATAAGCTAATATAGCCAACTAGTTTGCCTCCTTGCCAGTTGGGATTCTTAATCCATTTCTGTTTGATTTATATGATTTAGTTATAGCGCATTTGATCATTCCGTCATGGAAAATGCGCTCTAGAAGACCCTAGAAGCTGACAAATTTATTTATTTATAGCTCGACTCTGTCGCCTCATCACTGGATAGACTCCATAGAACCCTGGACAAAACTCGCTTCAATCCAGACGCCAATTTACTTTTTATTGAATTGTCATAAATTTAACATTTGGCATTTATTCAGCGTCCTTTTTTATATTACTGCATGAGTCTTTTTGTTTTTGTTTTCCTTTTCGCAACTCATTCCCGAGGGGGGGACGTCAACCTGAAAAAGGAGTAAAATTCTCCCCCCGGTTTATCTGGGTCAGGCTGTCCTCCCTTCCCTCTCCTGGGGTCTATGTCTCATGCTGTTTTTGCTTTCAAATTTAGTTTGTTTATTTATTTTTCTTCTCAGACCCGTCCCGCCATCGCGTCAAATAATATAGATCTCTTTGACAAGCTTAGTAACCCGTTCGCGTCCAATGGGTGGACCTTGAAGGCATCCCCCAGGAGAACTCGGAAGGGACGACAGCCCGACCTTTTGACCTGGATTTGGTTGTTAATATCTCAAAGGGCTCTGTGACCCCAAATTTAAGGGATCTACTTTTTCCCGACCCCGACACGTTTGTAGCTGGCCAACTTCATACTCATATTGACTGTTGGGAAAAGATAGTCGCATTTGCCCCTTACGATGAAGCTTACCAGGTGCTAGATTGGATAAGGCCTCCCTACATAAGTATTTTTGCCATTTTAAGGGGTCTTTTCAATCTGGAAGGTATGATTCCCGATTTCCTCCACCAAAGATGTTCAAAAATAACTCGTCGTGCAACGGATTCAAAGAATTTATTGACAAAACCATTATCTCTGCATTCTATATCCAACTAGCTAGAATAATGTCGGCGTCGTCACCCTCCTCTCTCGGGAGTCTCACCCAATGTTGGCCAAGTAGGAACTGCTTACGACAATTTAAATATGTTAAGAGGTTTTAGCCCAGCTTTCCCTTAATGTCCTCCTTTAACTTGAAGAATGGGAGGAACGTGCTAATAAGATTTCTCGTTCTATGATACCATGTGTTCTTGCAGTTTTTCATATTCAACCCTACGCATATTCGGTCAGAGGATGTGACACCTTTTTTTCCCGATTCCATATCTCATTGGTTATCCGTATGTATTGTAGGTACTTAGAATATAGTACTATTCTAATTACCGGAAATAAAGACGGATAATTAACATAACAATGAGATCCCACAATGCTTTGCAACGCATATATTAATCAGCCCTCAGGCTTTTGTCACAGTTCCTCTTGACAACCGAGGAGCAAACATCTCGACGACCCACCCACCCACCCCTGACGGCGTGTCGCGAATCCCTACACACGGATAACTCTTTACTCCCACGCTGTCCACTCTGTGGACGCACACCTTTTTTTCCCGATTCCATATCTCATTGGTTATCCGTATGTATTGTAGGTACTTAGAATATAGTACTTTTCAAAGCGCAAATCTCGAAGTAATTGGATTCTTAAGTGGGTATTTTCGCCATGATGCGAAGAAAATCATTCCCCATTGTTTGTTGAGTTGAATTATGACAAAATAAACACCATATTCTGCTGCCAGTTACATTCCTTTTTTCTTGTCCACATAGTGCTTTTTGTTTAAAACAATTAAACAGGTGACTTTAAGTGATCATTGTGAGTGCCCATTCTGGCCATGCGAGAGAGTAAAATGACACGGATGCCTCAAAATCGCACAACTTCCACCTCTTTCCTCTCTGTAAAACAACTTCGAATCGGCCATTTTGTACTAAATTAGTACTTATGTCTTCCCTGTCCACATAGAAACGAGGCTTTTTTGGTTCCAGGCCTTAAAAAAACGACCATTTTTGGCATATAAATGTGTGCGAAAGCTGGGGAAATGACCGAGCGAAGTCTGGGTACTAATTATTTCGCGGTCTTTACGATTTTCGCGCCAAATACGAATAATATATTTATATTGCTGCGTGCTGACTATAAATCGATTTACTGGAAGAGCAAAGAGACTTTAAAGAAGAAGAGTGACCGAAAAAAGAGAAAACAAGAAATATTTAGAAACAAAGGTGAGTGACTTAAGCATTTCAATATTTTGTTTTCTGTAAGTTAATCTCCACAACGTTTCAACATTCCATTAAAAAGCTTAAGCTGAATATATTATTTTAAAAATAATAAAGAGTCAATGACTGAAAGAGGAATACACAGCTGTAGAATGTCTCATAAAAGGTAGATCAAAGTAAAATCAAAATTCATCTCTCTGCTGGCTGCAAGTATATAATAACTTATTTATTAGTTTCTCTCCTAAACTATTAATTATTAAAGCTTTTTTTTTAATTTTGTTTGTCAATTTCAAATTACAGAGGCTGAAACAAATGGAGTACTTAGTGATTTAGCTACTTTAAACAGCTAAAAAGTCAATTTACTATGGAGGTTATGGAGGAAGAACTTAAGATAGAAGAGAATGTGGATGCACAAGGAATACTGCATCCACAACTTTTCAATATCATTAATTCCTCAGCTAAGGAAATTAAAAGATTTTATATTGTTGAGTTCAGTGGTGAAGTCCTTTGGGCATGGAGGACACTGCAGACAATTCCATATAAGTACTTTACTGCTTTCAATGAAAGTATAAAGCCTCTAGGCTATTGTGTTTCTACAAATTGTAGTAACAGAATAGGCAGCATTTTGAGAACAAGAGTGCAACGCTTTGTCAAGAGAATGCGCTCACTCAGTACTCACTCACGGAAAAGAATAATGACAGATTCTTGGTTTACCCTCAAAGTTTTTGAGGAGGAAATGGTGCACGTTCCTGAAGAAATCATTGAAAAACTAAAAAAAGAGGAAGAAATATTGGAATCAAAGATAAATGAGCTAAATGAAAATCTGAAGGACGAGTGTGCCAGAGTATACCAAGTCTTGCATAAGAACATGGAAATTAGAAGAGAAAATGAAAATTTTAAAAAAGGCCTTGAGGAACTTAAGAATAAAGGCAAAACAATATCCGATGTACAGCCAAGACAAAAATATAGAAAACTAAACCAAGTCAGGTAATTAATAATAAATTAAGTAATAAAATAATATTCAAATATCATACAAATGTTAATTTTATTGGGAGGGAGGGAGCTGGCCAAACTAAATAAACTAAAATAATTATTGCAAAATATTTCCTTTGTTTTGTTTTGTATTCATCAGTCTTGTCCATATTATTCACAGGAATCAAGCAAGTTCTGTTCTTTGGTTTGCTGAAACATTTGGATTAATTCCTACAAGTTTAACCTTAAAGGAGGAGAGCTCTGGAATACAGCATACAATCAATATTGGTAATTCACACTGCTTAGTTGTAAGAAGTTTAATTTAGTGGCATAATTATATAATTATTTTCTGATTTCACATTAATATTAATTTTTGCATATTAAGTAATGAAAAAATTATCAACAGATAAATCACAAAAAGCCCCACCAAAAGCACCCCTGGCCTCTACAGAGCAGCACACTGAATGCACCGAAACCCATGAGGAACAACCTACAACCTCTGGTAGAAAATGTAGACTACTCCTAGGAGTGGTTGATGTCAATGATTATGATTTTCATATTGCATTAATATTTGTGTATACATGTCCAATTTGTAAATTATTATCAACAGATAACTCACACAAAGCCCCCCAAAAAGACCCCCTGGCCTCTGCAGAGCAGCCCACCATGTGCACTGAAAGCCATGAGGAACAGCCTACAGCCTCTGGTAAAACATGTAGTGGTTGATGATGTTAATTTATAATAATTTTTATTTCAAAATTACAATATTTCTGTGTACATGCAGGTACATGGAATTTATACTTCACATATTCTGTTTGTTGGTAATGTTCCACACTGGATCAAAACTTCATTACTTAATCCAGTATGCTTCGAACTTAGTACATGTAGTATTTCAATAACCATATTGCTTTTGTTCTTTGCAGCTGTTACACCAAAATCAAAGCAAGATAATTATGGAACAAATGATATATCTCCAAGTAGGCTTTACAGAATTAAAAAATATCATGAGCTTCCAGATGATGAAAAAGAGAAAATAAAACAGTTAACCCACATCCTTAACAAATTTGGTGTGTCATATGAGGCATACCATGAAATAACACAAATACCCGGCAATGAAGAGGTGGCACGTGCTTACCTTGTTCAAGGCTGTGAGGGTTTCCTCGACTCTCAGTGGGATGTGAAAAAAACACCAGGAAATAAACCTGGTGCAGAACTGAGTTTCAAGGATTTGCTATCTCAGCAGCTTAGAGACAATGTAAGTATCACCAAAATACATAATATTCAGAATAAATATACATTTTTAAGGGATAATTTCATTCTTGAATGTTATGTGTTATTATCAATATACCAGACAATTCAAGAATCTTGTCTCTGGCAACCACATTCATCCTGTTGCATTACCTTTTTATATTACTTCACACTTTTGTTTCAGATTAAAAGAAATGACATCAAGGATCCAGAAAAAATAACTTTTAAGGTGGAATGTTTCATTGAGTAAAACAGCAGCACTATATTTTTGTATTATTACTAATATTTTTTTAATAAAAAAGATAAAGATCAGTGGTGATGGAGCAGCATTAACAAAGAAAAGTAACTTATTGTATGCTCTTTCGGAATTATTGATGATGGAAACTTAATGATGTCTAGCCTGGGTAATCATTCACTGAAGAATTGTATAAGTCAATATGAAAAAGTAATAAACTATTGTGTTACCCACAAAAAAGGTTTTCATCTTGCAATTGAATGTTGTTGTTTTTTGGACAGGAAATCATACAATTGCCATAGTGCAGACCACTGAAGATTATGAAAGCTTAAAATTGTCTCTATCAAATGTGATCAAGGAAGTCAATGACATTGAAAAACAGGGCTACATAGAAGTTGATAAAGTTAAAATAAAACTGGATCTATTTCTTGGGGGAGATTATAAGGTAGTGTATAAAATATTGTGTGCTGAAATAAATGCAATGAAAACCTGCATAAATTGCAATACAAACACCTCTCCCACTTTGCTAAATTTATATTTTGAAATACTTTATTTTGTACTTTGCAGTTTCTTTTGCTTTGTCTTGGAATGAAGCAGGCTACAGCAAAACATGCTTGTATTTACTGCAAAATAGACAAAGATGGCAGGTAAAATCATGAAAATCAGGGAGGCACACAATATCTTTCTTAGTTATATTTTCGCTTTAAAGTTGTTTTTTCATGACCCATTCCTTACATTAAAACTGCTTTCTATATTTATAGACAAGATATGACTAAACCATGCAGCTACTTCTGTAATGGTGATATACACAGGGTTCTTAATGAAGAGTGGCATACCCAGCCAGGATGCAGACACAGTCCCTTGTTTAAGATTCCACTGAATCGGGTAATACTTGATGAACTTCATCAAATGCTTAGGGTGACAGACCGACTTGAACATGGGCTTATCTATGATGCTGTTGACTGGGATGAGGTATATACATTATTCAGTTTCAATATTACAATGGTAACATTAAAATACATACATAATTCTGACACTGTTGCTTTCTTTTCATGTATAGAAAGATAATTTTGGTCTCCCTAAAGTGCAGCAGAAGAGCAAGCATCTTGATAATTTGGTGGCTGCCATACAATCTTGTGGTGTTGGGTTTAGAGTCTGGACTAATAATGAAAACAAGTTGGACTGGACTTCGCTTATGGGAGGAGACAAAATGAAACTCCTAAGAAATCTCCCCTCAAAGTTCAAACATTTTGTCCACCCATCTCAACTAGTGAAAGTTACTCAACTGTGGAAGGTAGCATAAGGAACTGGTCATTATTTATGGGAGGGGGGGGGGGGAATCGGTGATTAGTTACCAAGGGACCAAATATTTTTAGAGGCCCCCTATCCAAAAAAATATTTTTTAAGAACCCCCCTCATTCTGAAGACAATTATTTTAGGACCCCCTCGCCCCCCCCCCTCACCCAGCAAGAGAACAACCCCAAAAAAAAAAAAAAAAACCAGAAATTATTGACATGTCTTGTACAATATTTTGATGTTATGATATTTCAAGAACCCCCTGATAGCCAGCACCCCACTTTTTAGATTTGGAAACATTTGAGCCCCCCATTGAATCACCCATCCCCCCTCCCATAAATAATGAACAGTCCCTAAAAACTTTATAAAGTTTCATATGATATAATTAGAAGACAGCTAATATACTTCCATTTTAATTAATATCAAATAATTTAAAATCTAGGACTTTGGAGAATCTATGACATTTTAACATCCCTTTCACCTCCATGAAGATGACATCAACAATTTTCATGATACATGCTTGATAACATGAAATAACAGTAAAAAAAATAGCTGCCACAATAAACTCTTGTGTTTTTTCAAAATGTATCAAGGCAAAGAAATGGGCCCAGCTACTCCTTGGTATGAAAAGTGAAGGCTACAACTGGACATATCCTATTACCCCCTATATTCACATGATGGTTTATCATGTGCCACAAATGCTGAAGAGATTTGGAAATCTTAAGCAATTCACAGGGCAAGGGTAAAATGGACAAATGCAAATACTCAAGCTTAGTTTCCTTAAAAAAATGAATAAAAATAAAGGTTGTCAGCATTATATGGTTACTTTTAGTACCGAGATTTTAGTAACACACTTTCTATTTTAGGAGTCGAAAAGAAAAACAATGATATGCACAAAGCATTCCATAGGTGAATTAACCAATGGGACGCTTGCAAGTCTCTCATTGTCATAGACAAAAGACTTGAGCTACTTCAATCACAAAAAAGGCGTAAAAGAAAATACGAAAGAAAAAACACCCTATTCTGGGAAGAAGGAAAAGCTCAAGTGGTGAAAAATTACCCAAGGGTTTCACTCCCCGAAAGACAAGAATATCCAGTGTATGAAGAACCTGACACTGACCAACCCAAGGAGAACCAACAGCCCACAGAAAACACTAATTCCACATTTACCAAGGACCAGCTACAAACAATGACAGTTGCCCAGCTTAAACACATTTTAACTGGAATGTCAGATGGGCCAGTCAATAAGTGGGCAAGAAAACCTATATTAATTGAAACTATTCTAGATCATATAACAAATACTAATTAATTTAGTGCCTACACAGTTTTTTTTCTGAATGATACAGTTAATTTCTGTATCCACCTCCTGGGTCTCTTTTCCCCGTTCTTGTCATATAGCTTGTCGAGACCTTGCAAGGAAGGGACGCATGACAATTGGGTATTGCACTGTCCTCAAAACATTGCGCTTGTTACAAAATGCAATGTCCCAATCCTTGGGAAAATATTTCTGGGGAAAATCATTGGCTTCCAATGATATGCTGCGGCCATGTACACTATTATTTTCCTTCCCAGGAAATATGTATCTAAATACTTTATGCTCAAAGTATATTGTTGCATCTGTTTGCAGCGACAAAGGAAGGCCATTCTCCACAATATTTCTCAGTTGCTCCACATGGAATTCTATTACTTGCTTATCAATCTTGGGATTTTCATAGTTCCTGCAATACACATTTTCATATTTTTCATTGTAATATTTTCATTTCATAATATTGTAAAGTTCATTGAGATTTAATGGAATGTGCAGGGCTATATAAGAAATAAAATTATTACTACCATTCATTATTATAAGTGGCAGTAGTATTTTAGTTTGAATTAAGGGTTACGATAATAAACTGAAATAAAAATAAACAGGAAAACATGCACTTGTCTAAATTATGTACCTTATAAGTTTCTTGTCGATAATATGTTCGCTAGGCTCCCACGAATTGAATTCTGACCCATAATCGGCCCATTTCACTAAGTACTCCATTTGTTTCAGCTTCTGTAATTTGAAATAGAGAGGCAAAGATTGAGAAATCAAATATTATTACAAAAAGTTTAGTAGAACATAAGCTTATAAGTACAAGTTTGTCTTTTGCCTCTCACCTTATTATATCTACTCCCTATTATATCTTCCACACGATATACGCCTTTCAGACATTCCTTCCTTCTTCTTTTCGATTTGTCAGAAACTGCCGTGGTCAAATTATTGAGATCCCGGTAGAATCCAATCGATCTACTACTTCTTTTCCTACTCTCCTTCTCTCGAATATCCGCCATATTGTTTTGTGAATTTATAATGAGTTAGCAAACATCGACCAATCACCACACGAGATCTTAGGATGTTCACACACATTTCTCTGACCCAGGCTTCTCTCCGGCATGACACAAATTTCTGGGGAATTGTGTGCGATGAATCCAAGACAAGGACAAAACGTGAATATTTTTGCACTTCTTTAAGATTACCTTAACATCTTCCCATTCCAGATAACAACATTCATTCAGCAGAACTATAGTCGTTCCAGGGTAAATAAATTTTGTCAGCACATCGGATGTAATTTTCCTACAATAAGCAAAATCAGCACTCTTCCAAACTTGTGACGAACTATTGACTAAGCTATATCACCTCTTACACACTCGGCTTACTTTACAAATCCTTTCAGGAGCATCCAAATAACTGAATATCGTGGAAAGAACAATATCTGGCAAGATATCCATCGACGATTTTAAGTTTTGACAGAAATCGGATGCATGGCAATATATGACATGCGCTATACGTTCCTCATACCAGTTCCTTGCTTATACAGTAACCACAGGTAATCCAATCTTATTTCGGGCTTAAAACTGTCTTTTTCGATTTTTTTTTGCATTCTAACTTACACGAAAAAAAATCTCATTTTTGTAAAAAGCCCCCCCTGTTGCTCCGCCGTCCCTGTTACTACTTCGTGTATGACAACATGATATGGCGCTATTCAATCTATTGTCTAACTAGACTAGTGCCATGCATAAAATAGTAACCTATTGTGTCACTCACTCATTCACTCACTTTCCTGTAAACTTCCGGTCTGTCAAACTTTACTTCCACTATTCCCGATAACACGATATGGTGCTAACTTCAGCGTTCTAATAATTTTGTACTTGAGAACCCGCATTGTCGAGAAGCTTTGAACGTAATGTAATTGTTTTAGATTTGTGTACAGTACGGTGCTAACTTCCGTTCTAATCAATTTCGGCGATCAGTAGCTCGAGGAATTTGACCAGAAGCTTTGAACTTAATGTAACTGTTTTAGATTTGTGTACAAGTAACAATTTTCAGCTCGGTAATACAAGTTTTCAATATGACCCTCGACTTACCTCGTGTTCAACACTCGTCTACACGGGTCTACACTCTGCTATGGTGGCCCATGGTTATCAATCAATTCTTATTCATCAATTTGATCTTCATCATCAATTCATACTTCGATTTGTTCACTTAACATCACATTTCAAACGTGAAAACAATTCAAACTTCGATTTTATCTAAATTAGCCAACTACAATCACAAAAGAGAAACTTTAATTTCATTCAAAAAAGACAGTTAAAATCAAATATTAAATTGATTAGATTTTGATTTGAGTATCATTTTAAAAACATTTTTGAAAGAGAAATATCTTTTTGAAAAATGAATTCAATTTGTATTGAATTTGTATTTTCATTTTAAAAATAAAAAAAATAAAAAGTTCCGTGTGGCCCAGCGTTATCATTATCAATCCCATAATGCTTTGGGTATATCAAAAATGGGCTTCCTGTGGTGGCTTCCTTAGTTCAAGATGGTGGACGTTGCTATTTGAAGTGGTCAATATAGCTACCATTTTTATTTTTATTTTTGTAAATATAACTAGTTATTGTTTGATTGGTAACTGAATATGGAAGATTGGAAAACTAATGAAAATCTGGAGGAAGATTTAAAGAAATACGTCGCTCGTAACTTAAAAAGGAAAGAGATACTAGACTTTATGCAGAGATACTATAACCAGTACTCTTGGAGTTTGCCGACCCTCGATAGACGACTACGACATTTTAGCATTTTTTATATCGACTATAACACTCCCATCCAATCAGTGTCTGATGCAGTTCACAAGGAATTAGAGGGACCGGGAAAACTGTTGGGATATAGAGCATTAAACCAAAAATAAGAACACAATATGATGTAAAAGTACCTAGGGCACTTGGTTTACAATGTTATGTCTGATCTAGACCCTGAAGGAATATGGAAAAGAGAAATGTCCAGAAGAAAAAGAAAAGCCGAAGGTAACTTACATCAGAGGCCCCCTGTGGCTTGTATCTTTAGACGGACACGACAAGTTATGGTGGCTACCAAAACAGCACATTTACCTTTGGGGGGTTTATGGATGCCTCGATACCTTTTTCTTGAAAGAATGCTCTTTCTGTTTGTTTGTTACTCTAATTCAGACCCCAAGCTGATAGGCAAGCATGTATTTGAAATACTTATACGAAGAAAAGGTCCTTCCAAGATATTTAAGGATGGATAAAGGGAAACTGCAAACTGGGAAGATGGCCACAATTCATGTATGTTTGAGTGAATTGAGCAGGGTGTCATGGATGATCCTACTGACTCTGTCATTTATGGACCATCAACTAGTAATAAGATAGAGAGAGTGGTGGCGTGATCTGCATGAACGCTTAGAACTCTTCTTTAAAGAGCAGTTGTTGTACATTGTTAAGGAAGGGAGTATGATCCTCATAGTTTTCCTGATCGGCAGATGCTGGCATATGTATATATACCCATAATTCAACAAGAATGTGATGTGTTTGTTAAATACTGGAATACTCATAGAATCCGTGGACAAGAAAAGCTTCTTCTTCCATCTGGCATTCCTGATCATATATTTTCATTCCCTGAACAGTATGGTGGCACCAATTTGGGAATGGAATTGTCTATAGAGCACTTAGAAGAAGTTTCAGAAGTGTCAGGTGTTATGGAGGTAGATATATTTGATTTCTTTGATCCAGCAATTAAAGCCCAATGTACACAACATCTTCCAAATCCAGAAAAGGTGGAGCCTAAAAATGCTATTCATGCATTTAGGTTTTAAAAGAACATGTTCAAGTTTGAAAATAAGTTAGGCCTAGTTTTCTTTAGTGGTTATAGAAAGTCATGAATGCAACTTGGGTTAAAAATATTGCATATAAGTCATGGTATTTGAACTGAGTTTGTTTAAAGTGTTGATCATTATACTAGGAATGTTTTATCCAGGTTGCCATTTAAGCTGCATGAGTGTTGTAAAATATACATGTGAGTGCCATCTCAAGATGTATGGAGAATATATATTTTATATTCAACTATTGAAATGTTAGAAATTTGAAACATGGCATCTATTGATTAATTTTCCTAAGTCATAATAAAACAAAAAACACTTCATTTTATTGGGATAGCTAGAATTATACTTTAATACCATAGTAATTTTCACCCAAGCCCTATAGACCCTTATCATGCTGGCATGACATTATAAATAATTTAATTTATCGGAAAAAGGAATTTGTCTTATCGATACTTGCAAATTTGCAAAGTTTCAGGGAGATTGATCTTAAACTGACAAAGATATGAATTTTTAAAACTTAGCATTTTTACAAAGAAATGTATGGGGACAGACATAGCATGCATGGCGAGCCTCGTTATCATGCTAAA